>JAHZMV010002537.1:0-27437 GCA_027743765.1 Coecobrya sp. COE2 | reverse complement strand
ACTGGTTGTCATTATTGTGGGATGGGGAATAAAGTGAGGACAAGGTGACGATTGAGTTGTGTGGGATAAGTGCGTGTGTAAGCACGTGGCTTTCGTCATCCATCATCGTTTACCATTCAGTTTTAATGAATGAGTCATTTAGTGTGATAAAATATAATGCGGCCAGCATGGCGTGCTGTAATAATTATGAATGATAAGATGATTATGTGGAGGTTTGGATAGTTGGTATGATAATGTTGGGTTTTCTTTTTTTGGGATTTTTTTTGAAGGTATTAGAATATCCTGGTTGAGCGTTGAGGTTGAGAGAAGACCAGACTAAAAATGTCCGACCCTGAAAAGGCACAACCTGCAGAGGGGAATGTGGAGGTGGACGAGGGTGTGGAAGAGGAAGAAGAACAAACAGGTCCAACCAATAATCAGGCACCCCTCCAACTAGGTCTTGATCTTGATGTTCCGGACGTACCACCTGAAGTTCAAAGGCGGATAAAGGCATTGAAAAAGATCCAAGTGGAAATCACTCAGATAGAATCTCAGTTTTTTAGGGAAATGCACGATCTAGAAGTCAAGTATGCACCAATGTACACTAAGCACTTTGAAAAGGTATGAGAGCAATATTTAAATATTTCATTGTTCCAATCTATCTATGTAACATCTAATAGACTAGTGAACTACAATGATTAACTTTTTAAATTTGTAGCGGAGAGAGATAGTTTTGGGAAAATATGAACCAACAGACCCTGAATGTGATTTCTCTTTGGGTGGTTCCGATTCGGATACCGAGGAGCTGAACGACTCTGTGAACAAACTTAAGCTTGAGAACGAACAAAAAGAGTACGATTTTATTCAAGTCAATTTATTATTCATTTTTTCAACGGTTATTCGTGTTAAGTATGATATGTTAATTGGGTTTGATTTTTAAAAAAAACAGAGGAAAGGAAGCTGTGCCTGGTATTCCCGAGTTTTGGCTGACCATCTTTAGAAACGTCGAGATGCTTTCTGACATGGTGCAGGAACACGATGTACCTATTCTTAAGCATCTTACTGACATTAAAGTTGAAATGACTACAAAGCCCATGGTAAGTTTAATGCGGTTTACACTTGTCTGTTAAAATGATCAGAGTGGCAAGCATTTTACCGTTTCCCTTTCCCATACTATTGCAGGGATTCCAACTGTTTTTCCATTTCTCCAATAATGAATACTTCACCAACCAAGTGCTAACCAAAACGTACGAAATGAAATGTGAAGTGGATCCTCAAGACCCGTTCTCATTCGAAGGTCCAGAGATCATTAAATGCTCAGTAAGCAAACATGAAAGCGCATTTAAAAGTATTCATATTAATTAGTGATGTTACATTGCAAATGATTTGTAAATTGCAAACTCTGTTGCTCCACATTTAGGGTTGTAAAATTGATTGGAATAAGGGTAAGAACGTGACGATTCGCGTTGTGCGTAAGAAACAAAAGCACAAGCAGCGAGGTTCCATAAGAATGGTGAGCAAGACTGAAGAGGTACCGTCATTTTTCGATTTCTTCAACCCACCTGAAGGTAAGAACCTGCAAGAGTGAATCCACCTTAAATTGCCACCTCCATTAGTTGCATTTGCAAACTTGACAAGATGTACATGGAAATGAAAGTAAAATGGGGTGTATTGAAATTTTTTTTTTGATTACTGGCTTTGCAGTGTTGGACGACTCTGAAGTCGACGAAGAGACCCAAATTCGCCTCACCAATGACTTTGAAATTGGGCAATACATTCGAGAGCGCATCGTGCCACGTGCGGTCCTCTACTACACAGGGGAGGCCTTGGAGGACGACTACGACGAAGAGGAAGAGGAGGAAGAAGAGGAGGACGGTGAAGAGGGCGAGGAAGAAGACGAGGAAGATAACGCTCCTCCCTCCGGTGGTGGCCACGGCGGTGGTGGTGGTCAAGCAGCAGCAGGTGCCGGTGGTGGTCGTGCCCGCTACAATCGTAAGCGTGACAACACTAGTGCTAAAGCTAATTCAGAGTGTAAGCAGCAGTAATTGTGTGCGCTGTGTTTATACTGACAGACACACACAATTAAAAAAAATCACAGCCAAGAAAAAAAACTCTACAAAACAAAAAATCTTTCCTTTGCCGCCAGGTGGTGCTGCTAACCTCCGGAACTACTCCAACTCTTAGTCTCCTCCTCCCTTCTCGCTGACCTAACATTCTCTATCAAAATGATTCAATCAATTAGGGACACTGAATAAACCTACCTAAAAAAAATTCTACCCAAAATAATAGACACTTGCATATAAAAAATTTTATTATTATTATATACTCCATCATTTGAAAAAATATTCTTGTTATTACTACCACTATTATTATTAATGTCCATAGTCGTACTTAGTACCTATAACATATTAATGATATTAAGGAATGATAACCTTCTCCAGCAACATACCAACCAGAAATTTTTCTCTTGTCTCAACATCTCTCTGCAGGATTCCTTCTTCTTATCTTCACTTCCCTACTAGCTTCTCTTCTTCTCTTCTTATCATACTTAAAAACCAACCTAATTAACAAATGATTGTGCATGATAATGATGATATATAAAAAAATGATGTTGATATTTGTGCAGCTTGAGTCGCTTTTACCAGTCTTGCACCTTCTTGACTATAAATTATTATTATATCCTTTTTGTTGGAATCATGTAGAATGTCCTCCTAAACTACTAATTATAATTAATAATAAAAAAAGCAAGAAACATTCTCATTTTTCCATACAAGCAACACGTTTTACACGTAAAAAATATACCAAGATCTGTCCTTCTTCTGTTTTAACTTCATCTTTTTTTTCTGGCTGTTATTATTATTATTATTCTTAAGATATGAAACCTCTTTTTATTTTGGTTTAAAATATAATTATAGTTAATATTAATTACTCTAATTGTACTCCATACTTTATTATTATTATTATTATCATAATTATGTACGAAACTATCTACAAAATCCATATTACAACAGTTTGTTAATTGAATTTACTGAATGAGATGATGCATGTGTTGATGTTGATGTGGTGAGATGAGTTTTTTTTTTTGAAAACCGTAGCATGGTAGTGTTGCACCATATATAGCAATTGTTAATTAATTCTAATTCCTTATGTACTATTGTTATTGATTTGATTATTGATGATGATGATAAAAATATTATGATGTTTTGTAAACATCTCAAATAAATTTCTTTTACTATGACTTCTTCCAAGGAATCATTTTAATTTTTTATTTTATTTATTTAATTAGTCTCTTAATTCGAAAAAAATACGCATGCAAACAAAATAATCCGATTACCAAAAAATCCATCTCTCTGTATCAACTTATTTTTATGTACTTATAATAATTGATATACTTAAAAAAATATATACAGTGAACTCTGATTGAATGAATGTTGCTGCAAAGTAATAAACCGTGGTAAAGGTGTTATATGACGCATAATATGAAATGAACTCTGAAAACGATCTATATTGATTTTTTAAACTTAAATTCAAGTTTTAATGGTACATCAAGAAAACAGGTATAAACTTTCAAATGGTATGGTTTACAAAACGCATGACGAGCTTTGAATCAGATCCTTCAACAACGAAACTACGTCACTTCCGGTCGGAGGATTACACAATACAAGTAACTAAAATGCAAGCAACAAAGCATATTATATAAAAAAAGCTGTATATTTTGCACCAGAGAAACCAGTGTAGCAGTACAAAAAAAATGCAAGAGTATCATATCAGAGGATCTGCATGAATATTTTATCGTGGTCGTCATCAGCACATGTGTATATTTTATGAAATATGTTATACGTAACAATAATACAGGTAACAATGAAACGATGTTACGTTGAAAAATTCTGGGATTAAAATGATATGTGGATGAGGATGTGGCATGAAATTGGAGTAATGTATTAAAAAGTTGATTATTTCCTTACATTTTAGCAGTAGCAACAAAGAAATTTTTAAATCATGCACCTTTCTACGTATCATATATAATCATCATTATAGAGAGATGTTTTAAGTATTACAGTATCGCATGATTTAGATATTGTTGCCGTAATTTTTTTACTATTATTACAGTTAAATAAACAGTCTGCATATAACTACATACAATGTTATTGTACAGTTCAGAGTACAAATAGAGAAAAATATTATGCATGATAAGGTATTCGTCTCAATTCATGTGCATTTTGCATGTTAGCCTAAAAAATGTTTGAAATTAATTAGAGGCTACTACCGAAATTAGACCTTTAGTCAATTAGTGCCTATGTTCACATATAGCAGAGAAGCAATTAAAAAGTAGAAAGTAGTATTTTTTATCTAGGCAGCTTTTACAAATTGTATACTTTAATTTGATACCAAATGCAAAAAATTAAAGGTAACCTAAAGGATCATAATAATGTACGTGAGTGGTTTTACTGTTCAGTTAAAAATCATCACATATTTAAGGAGAAATTAGTAATCCCAGCAAACTAAAAGTTTTATGTGGTCGTGCCTCTTGCAATTATAAATACTTACAATTGGTATCCATGTCATCGTACTAAAATCAGTGTGAAAGGTGCCGTTTAATGTCATGTAAACGAACTCTCCAATAAAAAACCTCGTTGTGCCATGCACCTGTCCACCTTCTGCAGTTATGTGGCCACTAAAACTAATTAGCTATGTGTCAGTGTCCGACAGCAAATCATACAAAATTCAAACTGACGCTGACATCTCATAATGACTTGTGATACTTCGTAACTACATGAGACCTAAAACTGTGCAAATATTTTATCTAACCGAATATCCGAGTGCCTGTACCACCAAGAGCGCCGCATATGCCAAAAAAATCATTCAAGTAACAAACCAACTGCAACTTGTAATCTACCCACCCATCAATTCATTCTCTACCGACCACCATCAAACCTCAACAATTGTTCAAGGACAACAACCCAGTGTTTCAGCAGAGATACATATTTATAGCAATTGTTGACACCTTTGAAACAATGCAACTCCAGCTTTTCAAGTAATCTAAGCCCAAATATGTATATCCAGTTTCAGCCAGTTATGCTAACCAACTACCTACTTTGATGCAGTGCGCATTAAAACGTCTAGTTTTTTTTCACTCTACTGATAACAGAAAGTGATACGATAACACTTCCATTATCCATTACCCTTCCATTGTTTGCAGAAAGTCTCTGCAACAAACTCCAAAACCACTTTACCGATAGCAGTGTGCTTTACCAAAGAAAATCTAATCTACTTTACATCGTTAGAGGACCTCGTTAAAAATCCAAATCCCTATTTACCCTCCCAAGTTACACACGACAAGATAATAAACTCAACACAAATTATCATTCATCCTTGCACCCCAATTATGTGATCACTGTCATCTTAACAGCTTTCATTTAACTTTTACACAAAAATCCTGCTCCACATTCCCTTCTCATTTTACATCACACGCAACTCGGCTAAAAGAAAAGAAGGTGCCTCGAGCGTATAATAAGAAGCGTCATCCTCAGCGTCTCCGTGTGGCTTACGTAAAAAAACTCCATACAAAAAAATCCAACCAGCTTGTCTTTTATTTTTCCAAACAAGTCATCTTACACAAGCCATCCCAGCAAACCGAGAAGACTTGAAAAGCGAGAGTGAATGCCCTTTTACCATCTTGAAAAAAGGGGAAAGAAAGAAACCATTTTTTTCTTGGCTTCTCTCGTCCTCGTCATTTCATCACATTTTATTCATGAGCTATCATGCAAAAAAATAAAGCCGTATTGCAACAACTTTCTGCAAAGCCAAACCGTATGCTACCTACCAACCACCACGACTCACATATCTCTCTCTCTGCGTCCGTTATATAACTTGGCGTTCTTCTCTGCCCTTTTGCATTGTTCATAAAAAAAATAAAACGGGAAGATACATTTTTTTTCATATATAAAAAAAAATAGTTGATAGGTATAACCATTTCCGTTTATCTTGCATATTGACCGCTTATATATCAGATCACGAGATCTGTAATAAAATAATAATACATTTTTCTCTCTCGGCTTCCTTTTCGGGCTCCGTACTCTATATCTGCATGCATTATTATTGGGAATCCTCTTTCTGGCTTTTCACATTTTCTCTGTTGATCCTCTTGTTCCTATGGAAAAAATCTGACTGACTGATACACTCTCTTTTCAGAGAGAATCAACAATGTAGGTATAGAGATTGTGTGTGGAATAATGGATGGGTAGACGAAATGCAATTTTTGTAGAAGACCACATTTATGATCTTCACACGTAAACAAAGATGCACTTTTGTAAGAGATATGTGGGAACTAGAGAAAGATTTAATTGTTTAATTGAGCTTCCAGTTAAATGGGATGTCTGTTGTGTGTGAGTTGTTGTGACAAGTTCATTGCTGCATGAAAATATAATCGTCACACGTCACGTCACCCCAGCAGCAGCAGAGAAGTAATCGTTGCAGCGTTTCTTCTGGCGTCAGGAGTTTGTGTTCATGTGTGACAGTTTGTCTGACGAAGATTTTGTACTTGGATTTTTGTACGCGTTGCAGGAATTTTTTTATATAAGGTTTAGTGGGAGAATGTGTGAGGAGAACTGGGATAAATAATGGACAATAAGAAACATTTAGGGTTAAATAATGGATAAAGCAGGAATAATGATTATGTATGGTGTTCAGCTTCCTCCAGAGTAGGTGAAATAAGAATGTGGAGTTTCAAAGTTAACTGTAGTACAAATATTAGAAAAGAGAAAAATGAGATTCAGGCGAAAAGGTAATGATGACAATGAGGAGGGTAGGTGGAGGAGTCGTTGGGGTCAAAATAATCGGCCTGGTGATCATGGTACTCAAGTGGTAAATTGTAGATTTTTGCTTCCAAGGAGAAGGGGATTGGACATTTTGTTCATTGCTTTACTTGGATTAGTAGAGCTTTCACGTTTATGCAGTGGTCAAGGTAATAGAACATTCTATACAAAAATTGTTGTCTATTATAGACTTCTGGTAAAGTGTAAATGTGGTTTTAATTGGAATGAATTATTTTGACAGGTGTAAATGTGGAGAGGCTTGGATGCTTTCAAAAAGTACCTCAACAACCTTCACTGTACAACAATATTCCAAACAAAACGGAGCCATCGCTTCCCACATTTCTCCAATCTGACACAAATGCTGGTGGTAACAATAGCAACAGCACTACAGCGTCATCAATATCATTAACTACTGGAAACGTGCCATCGTTTTTGGACACTACTACTACGACAACGCTTCCGTCACTTCCAGCATTCCTGCTAAATAGTGGCAGTTCTGGCTCCCAATCCAGGGAAGATGAGTCAACAGTATCGACTGCGGCAGATGACCTTTTAGATTTATGGTACTCACCCTCCTCTCCAGACCGTCATTTAACCGACAGTCCTCGGGAGTGTATTGCCGTTTGCTTTCTGGAATCCTTCCGCTATGCTGGAGTATCCACCAATCTAGAAAACAATTTGGAATGTTTATGTGGCTCGAGTTACGGGCGTTACGGCCTCGGTCGATGCTCCAATTGTTCAAAGGAAACGACCCTGGAATGTGGTTCCCTCACTGCATACACAGTTTACGACACTGGCTTCAAAGTGCCCTCAAATCCTCAACAAATTATTCTACTTCAGCGTACTGAGAACGCACTTCGAATTTCCTGGAGAAAACCACTGGCCACCAATGGACCGCTCTCTGGATACAAAATTAGTGCAACTCCCCTCTTTTCATATTCCCATGACCGCGTACTTCCACAGTCTTGGGAGGTTTCTGCCTCTGCCAAGCTTCAAACATATTTAATTGGCCTTGCCGCGGCAACCCAATACAATGTCACAGTAGCCGCTGTTAATGCAGCTGGAACAGGTCGAATGGAGTCTGCAGTGATGTGGTCCAAAATAGGACAGCCTGACAGACCTCCTGCGCCCCGTGTCATTTGGCATAATAAACGTCAAATGAGGATCACCATGGAACGGGCTCACAATTCCAAAGGACCCATTTCTGCATACCGTCTAGTTGTAATTGACGAACATCAGACACCGTTTTTCAACAAAGAGCGTCTCATCACATGGAACGAATCTTTAACTGTTGGCTATCCGTATTACACAGTGGCAGAGTTTTCTCCGGAAGACTTTCCTTCTGATTTCATCATCGGGAATGGAGGATATTATGGAGGCTTCTTTAACGGACCCATGCCCAGTAACGGACATTGGCATCCTGCTATTGGGGTAGTTTCGTCAATGGATGGCTTCACTGAGTCAGAGTATTCCATCACCAGCCATAATCAACATGCTGACGCCTTTATGCGAGCTGATGACCATGGCCATGGTGGCACTGGAGCCCACGAACGAATAGAGGTGGTTGGCGAGGACAGCCCAGCAGTGGTTATGTTTCTTTGGATCTCTATTGGAGTGTCCAGTGGAATTCTCTTTCTTTGCATTGCTCTCTACGTCACTCTGAAAATGCAAAAGAGGCCCAAAAGACGACGACGATCCACCCGGTCATCTATCAATCGACCTCTCCAGCAGTACACCAGTCCTAGTGAAACCAGCCAACAACTTGCCTCTTCGACAGCTTCCACGGACCTTACATTTTCTACCAGTTTCTTGCAGGGTCTTGCTGACGCTGCTGTGCTAGCTGCAGCTCAACAAAACGGCGCATACACGCATGCTGGTTTTGTTCACGATGAGGACGTTAAAACTCGTTGCCTAAATAGACTCAAGCCAGTGCAGTACCTGCCAAGAACAGGCCTGGATGTGCCTGGAATAGCGGAGCAGGAAGACTCTGTGCTCAGAGTGGTGGCAAGAGGAGCTTTCGGACAACCCATCTATCTGTCCCAAATGAGGACCACAAAAGCACCCCTCACCTTAATCACGGTGTTCGCTGAGAATGGGAACCAAGCGATGGATAATTTGGAGGAAATGGAGCTGCTTCTAAAATGGCTTGATGAGCTTGTCAGGCTGGACCAGCATGTGAATGTGGTTCGCCTTCAAGGCTTTACTGACACCGGTGGCGAAATATTTTTGGCGATGGAAGGAGCCCTAATTAATATACCCTTAAAGCATTTGCTTCTCCAGGCGAGAGGCAGCAACAGTAATTCTCCGAATCACAATAATCAACAACAGCAACATTTCACACCGTATCAGCTACTTCTCTGTGCCATGAACATTGCAGAAGGCATGTTCCATCTACACTCCTACAAGGTAGCCACTCTAATCAAAATTAGGTATCTGATCCATTTATTGACCTTTGACCTGTTAATATTTTTTTTGCTTTTTTCTTAGATTACGCACGGCCATTTAACCGCAACTAATGTGCTAATCATGGGAGATATCACTGTGCCAAAATTAACAGGATTCGGGATCCTCAAAAGTAGCCCGATGGATGGGGTAAATAAATTTATCTTCTTTATCCGCATTTATTTTGCATTTGCAACAATTTAGAACGGAATGTTTGATGTTTATTATTACTAATTAATAGGAGAAGGACTACACAAGATGGAAGTCTGTAGAGCAGTTCCAAAACCGTTGCACGCCACCCTGTGATATTTGGGCATTCGGAGTGCTCTTTTGGGAAATTGCAGCTCTGGGTATGTAAAAGCAGAAGAATAAATTGTATTGATTCATTTATCCATAGAACCATTCCCATTTTTTATATTTTTTTTATAATTTTAGGAGCTACTCCATACCAAGACGTGAGAACGGAGGACCTCTCTCGTCACGTGATCCGTGGTGGTCGACCCATCCAAATTGAGATGATGGGAGACGTTCTCTACCAAATCCTGTCACATTGTTGGCAGCTAACTCGGGAGGAAAGGCCAGACTTTTCCCATCTAAGCTGCAGCATTCATGAGCTTCTTCCCCATTCTGAGGTAGCCTAACAATCTGTTAACAATGCATTTTTTAAACTACATTGATATTAATTGCTGATTAAATTGTTTTATAATTGACAGGGTAACTTGTTCGTCTCTCAATCCTTTGCGTACCCACCGTATGTTCATCACTACGAATACGTCCCCTCCAAATAGATTAGTTCCAACAGCAAGTCTCTCTACTAAAAACGTGATTGCGCTGATGACGCCATCAACTACTACAACAATGTAAAAGACAAGGCGACTATAAAAAATGATTGTTTTAAAAACAATAACTATTCCTAGTTATAAACCTTGAAGAAACCAAAACAATATGACAAATATGAAGAAGCTTTAAATGTCTCTATAAAATATCCAAAAAAATATCCCGTTAGCTTTAACTAAAAGGAGAATGAGTCATTATTATTTTGGAACATTTACAATCTCAAGTATAAAAAACATATTATATATATACATCTATCGTTACGATCTAGATGACGGTTTAGATTTAGAAATTAGATTTAATGTGAAAGTATTTAAATGTATTAAGTAAATCTGTGACAAGATCAGTATTGTATCTCTATTTATCTTGCGTGCCCATGTCAATCAGCTCATATAATTTTGTACAGTTTAAATAACGAAATAACACATATTCTTGGGTGAGCTGCTGTGTTCATAAATTCAAAATCCGTAAAAAAAATCTTAACTCTTCATGACAATGCATGCGTAGCCAGATAATTGTTGTAGACCAAAGTACATTTTCTATAAACTTCCAGGACATACTTTCCAACAATTACGTACACACTCCTGTTTTTCATATACGTCTTTTTTATTCCCTAAAGACTCTGTTCAAAATAAATTACTTAAACCGTAATTAAATCAGTTGAGTAGTGAGAATGACAAAAGGCATCCGTTATCGGTAGCCCAGAGATGCCAAAAAATAAAACAAAATTGTGAATCAATTTAGAAGCGAGTTAAGTCTTGATGGATTGAGATATTAAAATACAACATCAACCAAAGTACTTTCTTGCCACTGCACTGTGTTCCAAGGCGACATTTTTCTACTACTTTTTCTCCTACAGTTTTACTACTACTACTGATCTATATATAGCTTTTAATTAAAGCTGTACTACTTCATTATCGGAAATATCTCAAAAAGATGAATGGAAAAAAATCTCTCAAAATGTTCACTTTTTTCTGAAAGACAAACACTGTGAATGATAATATTTAATATTAAAACTGTAAATTTTTTAGTGATTGTGACGTAACCGTTAAATAATATCTAGGACGATCTGTCTCTTTCCTCTGTAACTTAAATTGGCCTTGTTGATTAAAAATCTGGGGCGTCTTGGTACAGACACCACCACCTTCATTGCACTTCCAAATGTAAATCAATCAAATTTAGTCATATAAAATGAATGACAATTAACAAAAAAAAATTATGATGATGCTTGTAAACTACGTATAGTCTAAAAAATATAATAATGGTTATAGTAACTATAGAGCTACATATATAAATACATACATTTAACAGTCGTTTGGTGATGATGATGTGGTGATCATAAAAATACATTAAAAAATTAGAATAGAAGCTATAAATATCATATTTTTAATTAACTGCCTAACTAAATATATACGCCTTTGTTATATAATTGTTATAATTTTTTTATTAGTAAATTATTGTTTTTGTACTTGTACTTACTGTGTGCAACAATTTACCCATATATCCCGGTATATATAAATATATTTTTTAATTATCTTTCTGGTCTTTGAGCCTATTGTAAAATTTATATATTTATATACAAATTGTGCTATGTGTAATATCATTTGTTATAATTATGACCATGTTTTAAGCTTTAATCCTTTAAATTATTCGCTTTATGTACCTACTTTTGTATTTCTTTTTAAAAAGATAATTTTTACCCATAAAAATATCGAATTATCGAATAAATATGCAGCATCTTGCATAAAAACACTTGTACATACACTACTACAACAACAGATCTGAAAAGTAATCTCGTGCATTTTTAATAATCGTAATACAACTTATGTTATCAATCAGACATTATAATTTAACTACCTATTATTTTTCTTAATTTCATATTGCCCCATTCCAATAATGTATAGTGGAATAGACAAGTAAAGAGAAAAAATAAAGAGATTTATTATAAGAACGTTAAAAACAAAGCCTCTTGACCATCATTTATTCAACCCATCTCATACAACAACAGCCACACTGGCTATTGAGGAAAATGACCAGGGTTTCTAAAATCCAATTTACACCTTATCCATTTATATATTGCACAAGCAATGCAAATCATTCATCAAATAACCAAACAGTCATTTCCTCCATCAGAGTAAAATATGCCAACGTTAACTAATGAACAAAGTCATTAAATTCATTCCTTCCAGGTATCCAGGTATGCAATAGCCTTTAACATGCCAGGTAAATGTAATACGTGGGTTTGAGCACGCAAAGCCAAAAGAGGCCTATATCATCCAAGCCGCATATTATCCGCATGCGCAAAACTTTATATGAGCATCCACCAAGCGTCACCTACGCAGTAGAGAAAAATAACCCATCTTTGAACATTGACTTTTTTGCTTTTCATTAAAACTTATTTTTTATTCGTCGTTTTGTAACTCATCAGTTATCCGCGTCACAATAATTGATATTATCAGAATAATCAATTATTTAAGTTTTATACTTTATATTATTACTAGAATGATGATTGATGATACAAAAAAGTGTTTCTGGTTTTTCTTAAACCTAAACATACATTATAGTAGATAATATATATATAGTTTTGTAAAATAATTGTATTACTCCGTAAACGCTAATATTACATGCTTGTTGTATGTAGTTGGTTTTTTAATGTCCCATTGTTTTATGCTTCCCCGTCTTTAGGAACAGTAAATACTTAAAGAGTGTAGTAGTAATAATATTATTTAAGTAACATAATTAAATTTATCTTATAAGTTGTATAACAATATATATGTAGTCATGAAAATAATATGTATATATGTATATTTTTATGTATTATGTAATTAGTTAACTTTTTTATCTGCAATTACGTACAATAGCAAATTAATTATTGGTACATAGTAACAGTATCTATTTAAATGGATTTCTAGTAACTTTTCCTGTGCGTCTCTCTGTTCACGAGACAAAATAATAACAACAATTATTATAGTTCATTAATAAAAAATATGTAGGATAAAAAATCACACCAGTCATCATGCTTTGATATTCTATGTGATACGTACTCAACAGTAAAAAATTGAGTTTGTTAAGACAGGTCTCACGATTTTAAAAAAAATTGAATAAATTAAAATGATAATAATTAGTTAAAGTCTGTTAATAAAATTTGAAGTGTATGTCAAGCATTCAAAAAAGTGGTTTATATACTGCGAGTTTTTGAAGTGAACTTGTTGACTAAACGCAACTCTCTGCGTTTTAATCACATTTTCAACAAGCGACACGGGTAAATCAAATCTTATATTTTTCGTCAAAATATTGTAAAATACTAGGTTAATAATTTAACCTGGAAGAATAAAATTAAATACTAATTAGTAAATAGTAGTAAAAATCATGATTATTCTTTTAAATTAGCTGAATACGGCGTTAGCATCTCTTTCATTAAAAAAATTATATAAGATATATAAATATTTTGGTTTTTTGTATCCCTTTCTTTAGCTAGACTCTTATGGTATGTTTATCAAATCTATTAGTTAATTATTTATGCAACTGTCTGTAACGAAAAAAACTGAATCACCTTTTTTTGCTACATATCTCATATCAGCTATTACGATGATTTACTCTTGTTTAGTGCCTTGTGTGTGATAAAAATATGTGAAAAATATCTTTTTTAAGAAAAGGATTAAGAGATCGGGTGAATATAAAGAACAATTATAAAGAGAGGAGATAGATGAACATAAACGTTTTTTGTTTTTTGGTGTCCATTTTATGGCTCTGTCGATAAGCAATCTGATGATGCACGTGATAAAAAAATACTTGTGTTTTTAGCCTGTTAAAATGTATTAAAGTTTCGAGATTCCATTCTTTCTTCCAATTAACACCTAATTAGCAATAATTATTATAGTATCAGAATTACAAAAATGCAAATGATGAACAATAAAAATACTGACAGAGCCGATTAAACTAAAAAAATATTTTATAGGAAGTCAATGGCGTCGTCCGGACTTGAAACGATTCACAATTGGTATATTTGGTACGGTTTTTTTTGCAAAATGGGTGGGTGTGTTGAAAATGCAGGTAGATTAGCGCTGTTGTTTCGTCTTTTTTTATTGGGGCGAATCCTCACGCAGCATGCCGTTAATTGTGGCTGCTACTACAGCTTGAACTGGGTCTTCCGGGACCGGTGGAACTGGTCGTCCTGCGGAATTAGCACCACTACTGCTCCTACCGAGGCTGCCATCACCTCTGCTTCTGTCTTTTTCTTTGTTGGTGTAAACAACATTGTTGTTGTTGTTGTGGGTAACTTGTGAGACATTGAGGGGACTGGGACGAATTGGTATTGGCCGCTTTTGGGAAGGAAAATGTGACGTGGAAGAGGATAATTTACCGAGTATGGCAGGTTGTGGTCTCTGCTGCTGCCTGTTAGGACTTCGACGACGCCTGACCACCTTCATTCGTTTAGCGGAAGCATGAAAATGTCTTGGATTGGTAACGGAAGAAGAGGACGACGCTTTTGATCTTGTTGACGCTGCTGAGGTGCTGCTTATGGTGGAACTTGAAGTGCAGGAGGAATCAGAGTCGTCGGAATCGGATGAGTTATCAGACCCACTGGTTTCCTGTTGACGACTACTTGCTTTGGCTGCGTAATCATGTTGTTCTTCTGATTGCTCATTGCCATCTTCAAAGTCATCATCCTGTTCCTCGGTTTCATCTTCTTCATTTTCTTCATCGTCGTCTGGCTCCTCTTTATCACCCGAAGCACCTTCGTCATCATCATCGTCTTCGTTGTCAGACTCTTCCTCTTGCTGACCCTTGGGAGCTGCTCTATTTCTTATACGATCTTCTCTCATCTTCTTCATCATCATCCTCTTCCTCATCTTCATCTTCTTCCTCGTCATCGTCGTCTTCACTGGCACTAATCGGCTTTCCTTCAGTCTTTCCTCCTTCCTCCTCCTCTTCTTCATCCTCATCATCGTCATCTTCTTCTTCCTCTTCATCCTCGTCTTCATCTTCCTCGTCGTCGTCCTCTTCCTCTTCTTCAACTTCATCATCGTCTTCATTAATAGATTCGGCCTCCGAGTACGAATTAATGTCATGGTCGCCACCACTTCGATAAACAGAGAAACTATCCATTTTCCTAGGTGAATGGTGTGGATGATGATGATGATGATGATGTAGCGAGTTGTTTCCAGAACCACTGACCAAGCTGTTGTTATTGTGATGTGATGTATTTGAATTGACGCCATGAATGGATTTGGCTGCGATGACAGCTGCACTACGTCTTGGTCTTTTCTTGGCACTGGTAGGATGATTTTGAAGCGAAGCCACCTGATGTCGCACTGGACTGATTGCAGCGGACGAGAGTCCATTCAGAGGTTGCCCACCACCAAGCGGTGGTGATTTTCGCTTATCTGTTACAACAGTTTCAGTGCGCACACTCAATGAAGCATTAATCAACGGTCCGTTCGGGTCACTATTCGTTGACTTTCTTCGCCTTCCAACGGCACCAGCTGGCCCCTTCAGTCTTCTAGCGGGACTAGTGTTTCCAGGGGAAGAATTACGAGCAGCATTGAGATTTTGTAAAAGGGCAGAACCCCTCGCAACAGAGTTCCGCCTCACAACAGGCGAGATAGCACCAGCACCTCCAAGGCGATTGGGGGATAATGAAGCGTCAACGTCCTCATCCTCCTCAGCATCAACTAGAATCCTTCTTCGAGCAGGCTTATGGGCACTTCGGTTTAGTTGCTGTTGTCTAGCAGCACGAGGCGAAAGACGATCTTCACACACAATGGACTTAGCTGCCGCTTCCATACTTTTTGGACTTCCGGAATCGGCCTTACCACTAGCAGCACTATTGTTATTATTGTTATTAACTACTTTCACCACACTGTTTCGAGGAGGTCTTCCCCTGCCACGTGGTCTTTTAGAATCAGAAGAAGTTGTGGGATGAGAGGTTTCTTGATTTACTGTTGTAGTCTTTGGATCAGTCGCCGTAGATCTTTCATTAAGAGCCATTCGACGATTTAAAGCTTCACGCACCATGTACATCTGGTGAGGTTTAAGGGGTGAGCCCAGGATGGGGCTTGGGGGAGCCGGAGGTCTTCTTCTGCTAACTTGGGTGGACCTCGCTGGGGAGCCGAGAGCAGGACTAATTTTCACAGAGCTATTTTGAACATTAATTGTCTTGCCCTGTTGAGGCTTCAATGAAGAACCGAGAATTGGACTGACATGACGACTACTACGACTTGACTTAGCGGGTGATGCACTACGACCGCCGGGGCTAGCGTGTCTACTAGACTCGGACTGTTCCTTTTCAGGACTACTATTGGAACCTTGCTGGAGAAGAGCTTGTTTTTGTAAATGGTCTACTCGGGCACTGCGTCGGAGAGATCGTCTAAGGTTTCTACGTCCTTTGGGAGGTCGTCCCCGGAATGATCCTCTTCGCATTGACGAAGGAGACGATAGGACTGCAGTGGATTGTCGGGGAGAAGATATGGATCTACCACCGGAACCTGTTCTTAAATTAGTTACTCCACGTCCGCGACCCCGTGGCGATTGACTTACGAACTTTGGAGGCCTGCCACGTCCACGAGGACGTGACCCCTGTGCTGAGGATGAAAGATGATGAGTAGGACGAGCATTTAAAGAGGTGGAAAGAGACATTGGCGGAGAAACTAGCGTGGACGTGCCGGCAACTGATTCTGAAGATCTGGATAAGCGTCTTGAAATACGGGAAGGGTTTGGTGTTTTCTGCTGCTGTTGTTGTTGTTGCTGCAACAATTCATTATGATCAGTAGAACGAAGACGTCTTCTAATGTTGGAATAACGCGCCGTTGAGTTACTGCGGCTAGCACCACTCTCTCCTTCATCCTCGCCTACATCACTACTCTCCACCGTTGTGTCCCCTCCAAACAATGACGGAGCTGTTTCATCTTCGTCCATACTACTGACATCCCTAGCACCGCTAACACTACCCTCGTCTCCTTCTATCTCCTGCCTCTGCTTCTTTTTCAGTCTGTAAATTTCCTTTTTGATCCGAATAAACTTTTTCTTCCTAGAGTTCAAGTTGGACAAAGTCAAGCTCTTATCAAAAATGTCGTGCAACACGCGAAGGTGTTCCTCAAAGCTCAAGTCATGTCGTCCCTTATCCTCCAGCACTTGTTCTATTTCAGCCGCCAAGTCCGCGTCATTCACTATCTCAGGCTGGGTATAATACTGAGGCGGTGCTGACTCACTCATAACTCCACCAGGCTTAAAACCAACCAGGTCATACTGCCGCTTTGCCTCTCGAAACACAATTCCGCCCATTTCTTGCATTCTCGAGGCTGCTCGATAAAATAAGGTGTCCTTAGAGTTGTACTGCATACAGTTTCTAATCATCAACTCAAAATCTGCCTGCAGATCCTCTATCGTCTCGTATTCAAATTCGAAGATTTTCTTTTTCATCGCTGACAAGTCCATAGGGTTAGTGATCACGCTCAGGTAGTCGGGAACGAGCTCGGGGTCAACGGGCTGGGTAAATATACACTGAGTGTCTTTTGTCACTAGGTCGTCGATAATACTGCTTAGGAAGTAGTTGAATGGTTGGATTCTCATGTCCCATTCTTGACATTTGGTGTAGATCTGTTCCCTCTTCGTCTTTTCACGCTTTCGGGTGAGTTCGCAAAGAAGACGCCCCTTCTCCAAATCCTGGCGTACTCGTAGGGTATCCGCGTAATTCTGCTGGCTCCGCTCAGCCTGAAAATAACAGCAAACAAATTATGAGTCAATAGATTCATTACAAAACCACTTGCACAGCTAATTGATAATATTTTGGTGTTGGAGACAAATTTTTACCTCAGGAGCTTCTCCCTTTCGACTAGACTTGCAGACCGAGCTGCTCGTGTTTGTAATCTGTAATCTCCGCAGCAATGGAACTCCATTACGAGAACTACGCTTCAGTTTCCAATACGCCATTATTTTGCTCATGAAGGAATCTTTACGACGAAAATTGAATATGCTCGATATTTGTGCAATCTTTTCTGGAGCTATGGTTGGAATCAATACTACTGGGGCAGCGCATCGCTTTTCGGCCAGCATTTTTCTAACGTGTTTAAGTCGCTGGTGTTCGGTAGAAGAATCTCTGTCCCGATCCTAAAAGTCAAATATTGAAAATGAATTAATATAAATTCAATTTTACAAAGAAAAGCATTTCATTGTTAAACTTATTATCTAATATAAAGACTTACCGCGATGAAATCTGCAGGGGCGTGGGCGGTACAATAAGCTTTTTTCTTCACTCCTCTTTCGCTATCCGGGTCCATTCGCATGCACCATCCAGCAAGTTGAGCACATGTTACATGAAAAGCTAGAACACGCAAAAATATTTAAATAATTTTTGCCATCACTAATTTAACTTGTTGATTCATTTCCAGCATTTTGTGACACTGCAATAATCATACCTGTGTAGCAGTTGCTCTTAATACACTGGATACACGCACCCCGATTCTTTTGCTTGCAAATGAAGCAGGTCAGTCTCCAACGAGCCGGAGGAATCGTATTGATGTTGTCAATAGGTTCCAGAAACACCTGCAATGAAACATTTGACAAATAATGTGAATTAACTTTCTCTCCAAAGAAATTCACAATTACTAAAAACTATAATCAACCGTGGATATCTTTCATGTAAAAGCTTTCCTTCTCCAACTTGTCCATGATCTCTTCCATCCAATTTAAAGGTATCTCTGGAAGGCTTTCTTTTGTCCGCTCTTCATTCACCAGTTTTAGCCAGGCGTAGTCCTCTTCGTCAACGTCGTACTCCACAATTTCAGCAAGTTCCTCGGGCGTACGTTCGATATATCTAATGTATGCATTGTTGGGACGATGAGGAGCTTCCTCCAACACGTAATTGTCCAATACTTTCACTAGCGCCTCCGGTAGTTTTTTCTCTTCTCTTGCTTGCTGCTTCAACGACTTGCGAGACGAGGGAGTTTTCGGTGGGTCACCATTTTTACTGCCGTCTTGTTGTTGACGATTTTGTAATCTTTTAAGGGATCTGTTTACTAGCTTTCCTCGACGACCAGTCTTAGTTGCAGAACCACTAGGGGATGAAACGTCAGGTTGTGGTGTTGTACCCGGAGTTTTCAGGTCCTGATCAAGATATTTAGCTTCTTGGAGATGCCCACTGCCTGCATCAACACCATCAGTATCCTCCTGCGTAAAGAAAATAGTTTCGTCAGTTAAATTATCTAATTTCCATAAGAGAGGTATATGAAATGTAAAATGCATTTACTCTTACCTGTGGTATTATGGCTAATTCGCAGTATATATCTAGCTGTTCCTTCACTCCGTCAACTTCAATTTCCACAATATTCGGAGGAAGAATAACTACCGGTGGACTGGTGTCCACCGGTGAACTCTTTAGTAAATTCGATGGCATGTCTCACCACCGAAATCTTGCTGCTACCAGCTTCACCTTATCGATAATATGAAGTTACCGGGACGCAGCTGGTAAACTGTTTAAACAAATTTATCATCATGGCTCAATAACTGAGACATTCCTACTTCACACCCCACGATACCTGTACCGGTAGCTAATCAGTTATTCTCTGCACTAACACCCCAACAAAGTTAATCAACTCACTGATATTCTTCCAAACAAGGCACATTCACACTACAAAACTCCATAGAACAACGACTAGCTTCCAACCTACAATACAACAGTTTTCACTCAATATTTCCAAATACAGTAAATTCAACTATTTCAACTACAAAAACTATTCAACATTTCAATTTTATCACTGCTCTCCTTCCTTGCTGTCAGTTAACCAACGTCCCCCTTTATATTTTTTATAACTGACCCTTCACTCTCCACTACTCAATCTTTCGCCGCATCGAAAACTACACCAAAGTTTACACGCTTCAGCAGCCAAAACACCTCTTGAAATCCTTCCCACATTCTTCCTCCTTTAATTTCCTCCAAAATCATCAAATAAACTAGACTCCCGTGCTATCCGTTACAAACGCCTTTCCTGAAACAAAAAACCAAAACATACCATTAGCAACCCTCCACAAACATCCCGTTACATCCAAGCAATCCCAAGTTACGTAATAAATCCCCAATTTACCTTAAATTTCTCTCTCAACCCTTCTATCTGTCAACCCCAAAATCATCAGATGACACCCATCAAACTTCTTCCGTTTCACTCCAATCCAACAATCACTTATTACAGCAATCCAAGCTGCAACGCACAAGAAAAAGAGGAATCGATACAATTACAATTATCACTAATTATTATTTTAAATGCGATTCTTAATTTGGTTTTTCGCATTCGCAAAAAAATCCTCTCTCTCTCTGTGCTTCTGGGCTGATTTGTTTTCACAATTATTTTCACCACTACAAAAACACAGGGAAATTGTAGTATATTTTGTAACGAGAGAGAGAAAAGTGTATAGCGAGAAGTGCGAAACTCTGTTTGCTTTTTTTTCTATACATAGACGGATGAGTGGGGATGCAGCTCGGTTATATCCCTATTTTGAGTTTTACGGAGAGAAAGGGTTACAAGATGCGATTCCCTCTGTGTTTTCTATTTCTTATCTTGTTTGTGGTTTCCTTGTGCAGGGTCAGTATTGGAGTCTCTCTTCGCTACTTACAGACGTCAGTAGAGTTGCTGTAGAACGGCGTTAAGTGGGAAATAGAACTAAATTTCAGTCTTTTTTAAGAGACAGTCACCTGAGAGAGGGAACAATTTTCAGAGTAATTGCGTAAGATGGCAGCAGGAGAAATAATTTTAGTTAAAAAAATGCTATGATTTTTGGGAATGATTAGGGGATCTTTTGGAAATTTTTAAGAAATTAATACGAAAAACTTATTGGGAAGTTGATTAAATTAGTTGGGTGGGTTATTATTTCATTTAAACTGAAGGGAAAATTAAGTAATGTGATAGAGAAATGACGAAAAAGTAATGTGTATGTAAACCAATTTTTCATTTGACTACAAAACGGCTTCTTATAACTGAAACCGTTCACATTTCCATCTGGTTTCATTATTTTTCCTAATTGCCTTTAGGCATTAAAATTTAAAATTTAAATTACATTTAAAAAATTAACAATAATAATACGCTTTTACCTTAATTTTTCAACCTGCTAGCAATTAAAATTAAAACTAAAACGCAAGCAACCAAAAGTTATTTAAAAATTCAAAATTGTTCATTTATTAATCGTGACTGGTTAAACAATCGCTACAAATTGAAACTAACATTTAAAAAGATAATTAAAAAGTTAATTAAAAGTTAGCATTTATGTAACCCAGGTAAGTAAAAACAGCCAACAGAAGTAGAGAGGCAAAAATAAAGAAACCCTCCGCTACAGAAAAAGGGAACTCAAAAGTTGACGGGTTTAAATTTGGGGCAAGTTGAAACAAAAAAATGTGTATAGTTGAAAGATGAAGTGTTTGTCTGCGTTTGAATAGATGGAGAGCTCCCAACAAAAAACTTGACAACTCACACACTTCTTGTATCCCAGCAATGCTTTCCGAGACTATGTCCACGTAACAATACAAAAGCTCGGAGCTGAGAGACAAGTCACTTTGCATTGTCATCTGTGTCACTTGATCCGACCGGCTACTTAATTAAAATTTTTAATTATTGTGGGACCTGGACTGAGATAATTGTAAGTAAACAAATGGCTAGTTAGTGTAGACGGTTAATTATTGTTAAAAAAATAAATGTTGTGAAAGTTGGTGGGTTATCTTGTGTAAAACATTTGTGCTTTTTAGAGAGCGGTGTTGATCATCTGTTTTAGGATTACGGGTTAATTTCTATAATTAACTTTTTTCTCTCTTTAACTTAATTGCAGTTTCAGAGATCAGGTAACTGTACTGGGAGAGAGTACGACCCCTGGTGGTTCTGCTGGTGGGATTCTTCTTGCTGCAGTTGCAAAAGGAGGTGTTGTTTGGTGTGAACAGTTGTTTGGCAGTTGAGAGGTGAGTTTTGGAACTTAAATTTTTAGTCATTTTGGTGGGTTTAATTGATGATTATTTTCAGAAGGAGAAAGTATTTTAATTTTAAAAGGGTTGCGACCTGAGAGAAAGTTGTGTGCTAAAAGCTCGCTGCCGATGCTAGGTTTATTGCTAAGACAGAGAGTAGTTGATTCTGTGGATCGTTAATGATTATTAAACTGATTACGAGAAGTTTTTATTTATTTAAATGAGTTAAGGCTTACAGGATTTTTGTTTTTTTAAATTAGCATGACAAGTTTGATTGAATGCTATTAAATTGCATGCAAAGAAGCGTTACAGATTTAAATGGTTATGTGTTTTAGTTGTGAGGGAGTTGAAAGACTACATTTCTTGATAAGTTGTAAGTACATTTATAAATACTGTTAGCAATGTACTAAATGATATGATTAAGTTATGAAAGGATTTAAAATAATGTAACTGCCATGCTCCTTTCTGCTGGCTGTCGCTGTGCCTGCGTTTTTATACTGTCACAAATTATTTGTGACAAATGTTTTCTTGCTACTTACTATTTATTTTTTATGTTATTTGTGTTTGCTAATCAGGGAACAGTTAAACTACGTTCCAAAAGAAGTGTGTAGTAGTCAAACTAGTCTGTCGTCATCATCCGTGAAAATGAATTGAAATTTAATCAGAGATGCGCATGCCTATTTATTCAATACCTGCCACTTCTTTAGCGGACATAATTTAATTACAGTTTGGCTGTATGCTTTTTGTCTTGTGTGATTTTTTATGAGTTTTGTTCACAATGTTTTCGCATGTTATACGGCCATCCAATGTCAGGTTCTTGTGATTACATTCCAAATCGTGCTACAACTTTTTCTGAAACTCGGCGTTCCTTCTTCTGATGACACAACTTATCAGCCAGCAACATTGTGACGCCGAAGGTCAACAGGAACGAGTGCATCTGTTGGAGTCCATTGTTTCATTTCCTGTTGGTTTTTTACAATAAATTTTGTTTTATTGCCAACTTTTTTTTTGCTTGTAGACGTGTAGTGGTCTGTGGTAACGCTCTGTCTGAACGCTTTTTAATTTAATGCGAAGGTAGAACTAGATCCAATTTCTTCATGGGTATTTTGATCTCTGTACTGAATATAAAACTATAAAAGTACTCTCAAACACTGGTTAAAAGTAAATCTGGTAACTAATGGTCTTCATGGAAGCTTATTGGTAGTTCATTTTGTATTTAATTTTCAATAATTTTCCAACAATGCAAACTACTTGAGTAAAATGTAGTGAAGAGATTTAAAAAAAGCTAAATTATAATAATAAAAAACTGTGTTTATTTGAATAGGATCACAAACTTACCCTGATTCTTTCTGTTGGCCACCCAATGTCGACTTCAACAACGTTAACGGTTGCGACCGTAGATACCGGCCATGAGGATATGATCGTAAGATTAATACAAGCACACACATTAAAATTACATAAACTCATTAATCATAATTATTATAATGTGTGCGTTCCTGTTGATTTAAAACAGCATGATGCCCAAATGGACTTTTTGGGAACAAAATTGGCTACCTGCTCATGTGATAAGACCGTACGCGTCTTTGACGTAAATATCAATCATGGCAGCCAAACATTTGTGGCAGAATTAAAAGGACATGAAGGACCTGTAAGTTTAATTCTTACTACTTGGTTTCTGCTAATATATAATCCATTGATAAGATGATAACATGCTTATTTTAACCTTATAGGTTTGGCAGGTAGCTTGGGCACATCCTCGCTATGATACCTTGTTAGCCTCATGCTCTTACGACCGCAAAGTTATTATCTGGAAAGAGACAACCGAGATTAAGCCGGATGGGAAGAAAGTCGTGAAATGGGATCGCTCTTTTGTTTACGAGGGTCATGACTCTTCTGTGAATAGTGTTTGCTGGGCGCCACCAGAATGGGGTCTTATGCTGGCCTGCGGAAGCTCAGATAACAGTATCACTGTTTTGTCATGGGTTAACGACGGTTGGGCATCTCACAAGATTCCAAATGCTCACACGGTAAGAAATTGTCAACCTCATGTACTTACTCATTCAGGCCAGTCTTTGATTTAATGGACTATATTGAACTTTTTTTATTACAGCTCGGTTGTAATGCCGTCACGTGGGCCCCAGCTCAGGCTCCGTCTTTTGATAAAACTAATGAGATACAAGCGATTAAGCGATTTGCTTCCGGTGGATGTGATAACTTGGTTAAAATTTGGCGCTATCTGTAAGCACAGCACCCAAAAAATTTCAAAACCTCTTAAAATACTGATACAGATTTGTAAAAGGGCCTTCTGTAACCAATTTCTTTATTTGGGTACTTAACAGGGAGGAAACTTCTGAATGGGTTGAAGAGGTAAAGTTGGAAGGTCACTCTGATTGGGTTCGCGACGTGGCTTGGTCACCAGCTGCAGGTCTGACGAAAATGAAAATCGCGTCTTCCTCACAAGACCGTCGTGTTATCATTTGGACCAACAAAGAAAGTGATGGAGTTAGTTGGACCCCCGAACCTCTCCATGTTTTCGATGATGTTGTCTGGCACGTCAGCTGGAACTTTGTTGGAGATGTTTTGGCTGTCTCTGGCGGCGATAATCAAGTAAGTCACCGAGCAACTGTTATAACAATGAAAAAATAAAGATAATGGATCTTGTAATATTTACTGTGTTTATAATGATTCTAGGTGAGCCTGTGGAAGAAGCGTGAAACGGATAGCTGGGAATGTATTAGCGATTCATCCAAATCCTGTATTCAAACCGAACAGAGAACTTTATAGAAATGGGCGTGCACGTAGTTCCCTCTCGGTAGCGTCACCACTACGTAGTCCCACTTGATTTTTCACTTATACATCAATCATCCTAAATATCCTTCCAGATTAAATTATAATTTCACTTATATTTTACATAGTTATTATCCTCTTTATTTTCTCAGTCGTGTCAACTTGCTTTAATGTAATTTGTCATCATTTTTCGAATGTTTTAAAAAAGTGTACCTTTAAAAAATTGTCAAGTTTATGAACGTATATTATTTATGTACAGAAGTAGTGTATCTTTGTGTTTTCTCTAAATATTCCGTGTGTAGAATGCAGGGCATAATATAATAAATATTTTATTTATTACATAATATTGGCACAAATGTAAATCCTTTAAAGATTCACTGTATCGTATTTTCAATAATAATTCAAAATGTTATATTTTCAAATTACCATCACTGTTAAATACATCACTAAAATAGTACCATAGAAAAAAATAGTTATCAAGTTATCTCAATCGCACACCCATTTTCCAGAATTTGTAAAAAGATTATGAAAGAATCCTCAAGAGAAATGTATCTACAAAAAAGAATAAAATATTCATTAAAGTATAATATCTATTTTGTCAAGATTGATTTTTGGAACGTTTACAATTATCAAGGCCAAAAATATTGCCGTTATGATGACCTCGAATGATACTTTTCAATACCAACGTTTTTGGAGACAACGGAGCGGGGACCCGAAAAAATGCAGAGATAGTTCCCATCATTTAAAATTGGACAACATGCTGAGTCAGATAGGATATTACAGACTGGCACAAACGTTTTTTTCTATACATGCGTTTAATTTGGAATGCATATATGTCCAGCAACTCATATTAACTGGAAGTTATGAGTGGACAGCAATGTTGCTTTTTGTCACTCGGAATGTTGTTATCCGTGTCGGTGTGCGTTACCATGGTTTCCAAGGGTGCAAGAGGGAATGTAATGCACTGGTGGTCTTTCTGGAACAGGATTTTCCTCAAAACAAATATTTTTCTCACAGTTTGCAATATATAGTTTTGTCATTTGTTTATGTAATTAGTAGTAGAATTGGTAAACTACTTTGACAAATTAACTCTGACGTACGTACAACAACGTATGATGAAAAATGTACAACATGTCAGGTGGATAAAATGAAGGTTTTTTTTCTTACCAAAATAATAAGTAGGACTTGACAAGAAAGAGAGAGAGTTTTGACTATATTAAGTATGATAGTTAGTTAATTATTTTTGAAAGTTAATGTACATGAAAGTAAAATAGGGGGTTTAGAAGGAAAAAAAATTGTGATAGTTGGGGTGAAATAAGATAATATGGGATTCTTTGACAAAATAGTAGGTCTGTTAGGCCTTCGTCGACGAGAAGTGAATGTTTTAGTAGTGGGGTTAGATAACAGTGGAAAATCCACCCTTCTTAATCATTTTAAAACGGAGGAGACAAAATCCAACGAGATTGTTCCAACGATTGGATTCAACGTAGAAAAGTTTCAAAGTGAGTGCGCATATCTCGTTGCCAAAATAGAATGTTGTGGTTTATGGAGTTAATTAATGTTTGGGTTAAACTTTAGATAAAAATGTGGGATTCACCGCATTCGACATGTCTGGCCAAGGAAGATATCGCAGCTTATGGGAGCACTATTATCGAGACTGCCAAGGGATCATTTTTGTGATAGACTCTAGCGATAAGTTAGTTTACAAATGAAAAAAGTAAACTTTTTAACGGTTAAAAAATACTAATACAATTAAAAATGGATTTTGTAGACTTCGTTTTGTGGTGGCAAAGGATGAATTGGACACGCTTCTTCAGCACCCGGATATAGCAAATCGACGCATTCCAGTTTTATTTTTTGCCAACAAAATGGACGTGAAGGAAGCCATGTCTGCAGTCAAAATTTCAGCAGCGTTGGGTCTGGATAGGATATCAAATAAACCTTGGCATATATGTGCTAGTAATGCTATTACTGGGGAAGGGCTACAGGAAGGTGTGGAGTGGCTCACTGGTCAAATTTGGGAGTATGTGGATCGCCGCCGATGAAAAATGCATAATATGAACATATTGGAATTGGTGTAAATATGAATGTTTGATCAGGTTTAAACTGTAAAATTATCTGGTGTACATAAACTACTTCCTATTTCTGCTTTAAATATTTATCTAAGACGTCTAATAGTGAGCCTAGCCTTGTTATTACTGTAAAGATAATTACCTATTTGAATTATGGATTTGTTACCTATAGTTACATATGAGTATACTATATAGTTAATTAAAAGAATATAATAAAAAAACGATTATGAACATTTTTCTGAATAAACAACTTTACTTAATAGTTTGCTTTTATTTCTTTTAGAAAGAATTACTTAATACTCTGAATTGATATATAATCTGAAAATAAATCTGAATTTAACACGATACAGGAATACGCTTTTCACGATTCATACTTAAAATTCGTAAGGATCTGTAATTAATAAATAGTACATACAGCTTGGAGATCCTGTTATTTAAATAAAATTGTAACGACGAGCTCATGTAGTGGTGAATCATGCTTCGTCTTCATCTGAATTGGACAGCCGAGAAGTTTTATTTCCAATAGGTCTGGCGTAAAACTGGCTGCTCGGCTCGAAAGAATGGGAA
>JAHZMV010002536.1:0-26959 GCA_027743765.1 Coecobrya sp. COE2 | reverse complement strand
TTCCCTTTTTTTCTTCTTTCAAGAAACTTGTTTGAGAAGGTGAGATATCCTCTGATCATGGGAATATGAAAGGGTTGTAAAAAAAGCATTGTTATTTTTTGTGTACACTGCTGTGCAGTTGTTCTCATGTAAAAGGAGAGAATAGAGAGAGAAGACACACTGTTCATTCATGCAGATGTGTTCACTGTTTACCTTAAATAACATTGCACACCTGAGCATTTTTACATTATTGTTGGTTGAGTTATTAAAATTGGGTACGGAGGTATTGTATTTTTGTCGTTTGAGTAGGTAGTGAGGTTTGGGTGTTAGGTTTGTGATTGGGAAAAAGGTTAATTAAAGGTGTTTCTAAAAGAGAGGTTAAAAAAATGGGGTGTGTTTTGGAGGGTTCATGCTAGAGGTGATTGAAGGGGTGAAGAAAAATTTGGGGGATGGTTTATAGTTTGGGTAAAATCGTGTGGATTGTTGGTGGAAAGAGAGGGGATGAAATAATATGAACTGAGTTTGGGGATAAAAGTGTGTGAAGTGTGAGGTTAAATGGGAATTTGGGGTGGGAAATTTGTTGACTTTTTCATTGACATTTAATGTGTATTCGGAATAGGGTTTGGGATTTAAAGAGTGACGCAGGGAGAGATACTTGAGGACTGATTGGGGTTTTTATCAGTTTGGGAGAAACGGCGGGCTGTGGTTCTTGTTAATTAGGCACCTACCTGTTGCCTATTTGAGATTAAATTTGATAGCGAAGGTGGTGTGTTTTGGGGTTGGAGTGGTTTAGTGAGACGTTAGCAGTTGGCACACGTGCGATTTTAGTTGAGCGTGACATTCAACGGTAAGACTAATTGCTGATAAGGATACGATGGAAGCAGCGAGCAGTATTAGTGCTAGAACGAGCAGATTAACTGTGGAAGGTGTGGGAGCGCGAGTGGTGCGCGGTTGTGATTGGAAATGGGCTAAGCAGGTGAGATTTCATTGTGTATTTTATTTATAAAAATAGGCAATTGTATAAAGTATTCAATTGAGGACAAATTTTGTATTGGTTGCTTTTCAGGATGGGGGCGAAGGCCATGTTGGGACTGTAAGGAACTTTGAATCACCGGAAGAGGTGGTTGTGGTGTGGGATAATGGAACTGCAGCAAACTATCGTTGTGCGGTTGCGTACGATTTACGGATTTTAGACAATGCTCCAACTGGTAACAATTTATTTTAAACGTTTTTTCATTTGTTGAAGGATTTTTATCTGTTATATAAATGTTTTACTTGTTATGTTTTAGGAATAAAACACGACGGAACGATGTGTGATACCTGTCGTCAACAGCCAATTTTTGGAATTCGTTGGAAATGTGCTGAATGTCCTAACTATGATTTATGTTCCTTATGCTATCATACTGATAAACACTCACTTCGCCATCGATTTTCACGTTTTACAACTCCAGAGAGTGGAAGGTACTTAAATTGTATTTTTAGCAGTTTGTTGTGAGTGACAAAACATTTTCTGAATTGTAGCAAGCTAATAATGTTGTTTGATTACAGGACTTTGATGGAACCAAGGAGGAAAAGTAAAAAGATTGCTATTCGTGGCCTTTTCCCTGGTGCTCGAGTCGTAAGAGGCGTAGGTAGGTGTCGCTTAACTTAATTTAATTAGTAATTATTTTTCATATAAAATATAAATTATGGAAGTGTGCAGTGTGCAAATACGTTTTAAAGAAAGTAAATGGACCTTTAAATTTTTCCAAATTAGATTGGAGCTGGGAATCTCAAGACGGAGGTAATGGTAGACGTGGTAAATTAACTGAAATACAAGATTGGTCAGCTGCCAGCCCGCGTAGTGCAGCTTACGTGATCTGGGACACTGGGGCGAAAAATTTATACCGTGTAGGATTTGAGGGAATGGTTAGTTGATCTGAACTCAGTATTCAATTAAAATACATATATTACTTTAGTATAATTACTATAAGTGCACGTACTATTTAAAAATATTATTTTCAGGCGGATTTGAAAGTAGTTAATGATGCCAAAGGCGGAACCGTATACAGAGACCATCTTCCATTGCTTGGCGATAACGGGCCAAGAAGTGCACAACGAATTCAAGTTGGAGATCAGGTAAAATTGACAATGCTGCATATAGTTAATGATGCCAAAGGCGGAACCGTATACAGAGACCATCTTCCATTGCTTGGCGATAACGGGCCAAGAAGTGCACAACGAATTCAAGTTGGAGATCAGGTAAAATTAACAATGCTGCATAAATATCAAGGATTCGAAGCGTATGGGAACGTATCGTAATGTTGTATTAAAATAACCTTTATTTTAGGTCAATATAAATTTGGAAATCGACGTTGTTCAAAGTCTTCAACATGGCCATGGTGGATGGACTGATGGAATGTATGAATGCTTGGGAACAACTGGCACCGTAATTGGTATTGATGAAGATAGGGATATCGTTGTGGCATACCCTTCTGGAAATCGGTGAGGGACTTTCCTTAGTTTCTGAGGATGAATTTGACGTTTATGGTTCAAATATACTCAATGATTTATCGCAAATTTTTAGATGGACATTCAATCCAGCTGTTCTAACCAAAGTTAATATTCCTGGAGCTGTTGGTCCGCTCACTTCTGGAGATCAAGCTGCTGGGGGCGCTGAGGCGGCTGATATTTGTGAAGCTTCTGGTGGATTTGCAGTTGGGGACGTTGTTCAAATTTGCTCTGACTTGGAGCGCATCAAAATTTTACAACGTGGTCACGGTGAATGGGCTGATGCTATGCTTCCAGTAAGTCTCATTGCAAGCTTAATAAATTCAAAACAATTAAGCAACGGAAACAAGACAAGAAACTGTCTCAGTTTTGACTTTTTCTAATCTAGTGTACATTTATGTACCAAGTTTCCAACATTAATAAAATGGGGATCTCTGGGTCCAACCTATTCCATAGTTTGATACCTCGTTCCTCTCCGTACAAATAAAAAATAATAATAACTTGCCCTAATTTTTATAATATATTTTTAAGGTTCTATATAACATTAGTTTAAAATTGTATTTACATTTACATTACATTTAAATTAAATTTTTGTTTTGTTTAAAGACGCTTGGCCGAATTGGAAGAGTTCAACAGATTTATCATGACAATGATCTCAAGATTGAAGTTTGTGGAACGTGCTGGACTTATAATCCAGCTGCAGTAACGAAAGTAGCTTCTTCGGATGGATCAGTTGGTCAGAGTAATGGTGGTAAGAATGATTTGGTTCATGTGGTGCATATTATTTGCAATTTAAAATTATCACTACTTTAATGGATTTTAAATGAGTGTGTTGATCAGATTTGTGATTGTAACCGTTTATATTATAGAACGCTTGAGCGCGTTACTGAAGAAATTATTCGAGAATCATGTAACTGGCGACATTAATGAAGAATTTGTAAAAGCGGCAGCCAATGGTGATGGCCAAAAGTGTGAAGAGGTACATTTATATACAGTGTACACACAGCTTAACTTTTGGCATGTTTCTTCTGAGAAATATGCACATCGATTTTCTGGCCATTTGCTAAAATTATGCATTCAAGTGTAAACAAATTCTTATTCTGTTGTTGTTTTTGCTCGTCTAGCTGTTGAAACGCGGCGAATGCGACGTTAATGGTCCATTTTCCTATCCACAAATTCTAGCTACTTATAACTCATAATTTTTATTCACTCTCAGGACTTGGAAGGTGATACTCCGCTCCATGATGCCATTTCAAAGAAACGCGATGATATGCTCAGCTTACTTCTTGATCATCACGCGGACGTAACGCTGACAAACAATAATGGTTTTAATTCTATTCATCACGCAGCACTACGTGGGAACCCAAGGTCAGTATCACACATTTTTCCTCGTTTTATTATCCTCTACCGATGCCACAATAAAACATCATCCGCCCATGGAAAGCATCCAATGAATAATAATAGCAAGTTTCATATTAATATGAACATTGGCGCAAACATTTAATCATTATTGGAAATTTTCAGATCTACATTACGTAATATACTTATATCGACTTTGCACAATTTCATTTGCAATCTTCAATCTTCTGGCACCGTCGGAAGTCTTGCGTGAAATAAGAGTTCTGATGAACAAATAGCTAGAACGTACAGGTTTGCTTGAAAAAGGCATTTTCCCGTCTTTCTTTCTTGTCCTGCCGTAGAGAAAGAGGAACACTTTCTCGTGGTAGTGGTAATGTGTATATAGTTTAGCAAAAGTGTCCAATCCCAAGTTAAATAAAATATACGGGAAAGTATTCTGAAGGAGAAGTGGAGAATATGGTTCGATATGGTCTTTCACTGCACAACGTCCTGCTTTATACCATGATGATGATGGTGTTGGCAAAAGATGCGCTATTTCAGTTACAACCTATTTCCACTACTTTTTCCATTTCTTTTCACTGAACCGGAAAAATGTGTAGGAATAAGGAATGGTTTGCATGGGATTATATAATACAAGTATGTATATACATACTTGTACATGCTTTCATTCTCAAGAAATCCTCTCTTCATCTACATTCCCTATATACGGTTTCGTTACAAAACTCCAATTTTTATGTACGATGTGTTTGTCTGGCATTTTCTCTGAAACTTCAATGCATTGTGGTTCATTTGTTTCGTTTCATTTCTTTTTACTACTACTATATCGTCACTATAAGTTTTTTTGTTGTGTGCTGAATGCCGTTGCTAGAAAAGGCATTTATATCCATACAAGAGTTTCAGAAAGGGATGAAAAATCCATGCAAGGAAAAGAAGTGCTTTCTTGGTTATCTCTTCTGTGGAGAACTATAGGCAATAGGCATGATATGCCTATACGAGAACAACAGGATTCGTTTCTTTCTCTTCTTGATTTTCTTTTCGAAAGCTACTTTCCCTCATTCTTTTCTTCTGTCCCAAAGGAAATAGGTAGTAGTTTTTCCCTTCCCTTTAGTGATTTAAGAGTCTTAACACTGGCGAAAATATGTGTGAAAAAGAATGGTAAAATGAAACCTTATGGCTTGTCTTCGTAATAGGTTCGTGGTCATAATGGATGATCTCGACAAAGAAATTTGAATTCCTCTTCGTCTTCTACCGTTTTCTCCCTACTTACTTTCTTGTTGGCCACTGTAAGACGAGTGAGACGAGTGAAGGGAAAAGAAATGAAGAAAAAGGATGGTTTCATGTGTACCTATTATCACTATCTATCTAAATGTGCTTTACTTTCATTTCTACTTTCTAAAAGTTCTTAAAAGCAAATCAATGGAATGTGAATCTCATTGTTTTTCCGTGTTTGTTCTCATATATAAGCGAGGTGAAAGCATTGACTGTTTACCTTGGATTAGTAGAGAATAAAAATTTTCTCAACTATTATTTCCTGCGTAATCCTCTTCTGGTCTATACTTTGTTTTCATCGCTCTGCTGAGTGAGTAATCACACAATCAGTGGTATAAATAGTTGAGAAGAGAGTGACTATTTGTCTACATAATGGTATTATAGCTCTGAAAATGGTGGTAGAGATGTGATGATGTGTGTGTTTATATGAAATCGCTTCCACTTCCATTGAATTACTGCCCATGATAATAATATTATTATTATTATTACAATGCGGCGTTTCAAGAAAAAAAGTAGGAAAGAAAAGAGTAAAATATTTCGTGGAAATGTTACTAATGTTGCGTTAATCGACGTAATGTAATAGTCAAACTGAAGAGAAAAGCACACATACACACACAGACAATAGTCTGCCATGTCATTCAGCTGTGCAAGTTGCCAGTTTTCTTTCCCCTTTTCATCGTATTTCAGCACTAGCACCACCACTTACTTTAGTTGAATTTCTTTCTCCCTGTTTCATTTCTACCATCACCACCGCCACTCTCCTTACTTGAATGTGCTGTCATAATGTAGCTCTAGTTGATCGTTATCGTTATCATCATCTCAACAACTAAAAAAGGCGACTTACTTTTACATGGTTGCTGTCGCACTACCATTGCTATACTGGCTTGCTTTCTGTGTGGTTCTCTCCCTCTCTCTATCTTCCTTATATAAACAGGACAAAGTTTTTGAATGCGAAAACTTGGGGAAACCGAATGTGGTGGTAGGAAAGCTAAAGAGAGAAAAACTTGGAAATAAGAGTTTGTTTCTCCGTCTTCCTCTTCATCTTCTTCCTATTCTGCCATGTTCCTAAAAAGGAAGTTAGATACAAAAGGTGAGGTGAGAGACCAACGGGATTACTGCTACTGCTGCTTTTCAACTTTCATTTATTCACGTGGGCTTTCTTCAATGTAGTATACATAATATACTTACAAAGTACAAGAACATGACGAAGGAAGAGGACCAGCCTACCCTTTTATGTATGTGATGATTTTATCAAAGAGATAAGAAAAAAGTAAAAGAAACGGACAGAGAGAGCGGAGGAGGGAGAAAGACAGAAAGAAAACAACTGCTTTATACTTATTCAGATAGTGAATAAGAATAGGTGTATAGAAAAAAGTGTTTGTGAGACAATCCCAAACACTATACAAAGTTTCACCTTCTTTATGCTACTGCAGCATAGTGTACAAAACGGACCTCGCTCCCAACCACTGTTTCTTTTTTGTCGTTGCCATTATCATGATCATTGTCATAATAGTCATGAACTTTATTTCATTCACTTTTACATGTTCAGCAGAAAAAAGAAAGTTGGTACACTGCGCTCCCGTTTTTCTAAAAGATATTAAGTTAAAATAAGTATGTCTTCTTCCAGAAAAAAATGTCATAGAATGAAATGAACTTTAATGTTGTTAGATTATTATTACAAGTACAAAAGGACAGGTGGAATAAGAGAAACAAGATAGGTATTCGTTGCTTCTACTGTTCTTCTGCTACTGCTTGGGGCAGGTTTGTACAGAAAATCTCTTGGGACGGTGGTTATTATTATTATTAAATAGTGTGTAGAGTTCTCTCCATACCGGGGCACAGAACCACACTGATTTTGTGTGAGTATCCAACAAGCTCGGTAAACGTGGGTTACCGTTTTGACTATGATGGCTGGAAAGGAAATAGGGAGACAGGGAAAGGAGGAGAAAATCATTTGGTTTTCTTACTTTCGTCTTCTGTGTTTGCTTTAGTTCAGCTAATTATGAAAAATGATAGGCATGTACATGTAATAGTTCTTTTTCTCCCTTTATCCTCATGCTCGCTGTCACATAGAGAAAGAGTAATTTTCTTGTCAGGAAGGAGATCAAGTAACACAGCACCACCGTGGCCCACCGGTGCTTCTGCCACTGCACTATTACTGATAATACTGTTAACTTTCTAGAAGATGGTTGGTAATGATGTTCGTTGAAAATGAGAGTATTCTAGTAGTGACTGTGAGTAATCGTCACGCAGTATATGTATATATTATTGTTATAACCTCTAGGATATAAGTAAATGGTTCGGATACATGTGAAGTATATCAAGGTTTCTTGGTCGTAGAGGTACGTTTTATTATTATGCAGTGTTTTATTCGAAAATAGGTATAAATGAAAATAACCTAACCTGATGGTATTATTACAAAGCTCACCATTATGTTTATATGACCTTCGACATTTTGCCTTGTGTTTGCAAAGGTTATCAAAAGTCATCGCCATCAAATACTAGCTGACGGTTGTTTCCTATACTCACTCGTGCTTATCGAACAACATGAATTGTTTGAATAGAAACACGTACATACTTAAATCATGTTTCATCCAAGAGGAGGTTTGTGGTTGGACAAGTTTGCAAGTTTTCTTTTGAGCTCTGCTGAGGTAAATGACATGAGATTATATTACTAACTCTACCTACCGACAACAACCGCTTCGTCCATTTAATCAGAAATGTGTTCCGTACACATTGTAACTCAAATATTGTTTTCTTTACGCGTACACACAAGAAGAGAAAAGCGGAATAAAAGATTCCGCTTGTTGAAATGACATTTTCGGTTAGACTGAAAGCACTCTCCACTTACAAGACACTTTCACTTGTCTTCTCTCTGCTCGTTCGCACAAAAAAGTCTTTCAATGTGTGAATATTAACGTACTTTGACTGACTACTGAAAAGGTGGCATGACCGGTTAATAATGGCTGTCTGAAGGAGTTATAGGCAACTGATATTGATCAGTGAAGTAATAATAGCACCATTCTTTCTGTGAAAGAGTTCATGCGGGCAAAAACAGTTGGAATATGCATATTGCGTCTACTTCTCCTGTCTCCTTGTATGCTATTATGCTGTCTTCCGTTGATCCATGCTGTATGTTCAAAGGTGGAAAGCCCAATCTCAGCAGATTTACTACATAGAATATTCTAAAGAAGCATTAGCTCGACACGAGTTTGTTGCATTCTTTCAAAACTTTCTTTGTTCGTAAACTTTTTTCAATTGGGAGACATCAGTGCGATGTCATATGGGGGAATTTCTGAAGATACTATAAAATGTCCTGCGTCAAGAGTGTACAATCTGGTACAATAATGTTTCAAGTGTGTACGTGTATTCGTCTTGGAAAGTATTAAACACAGGTTTGGGATGAATGAATAATATGTTAGCATGGGAAAACCTGTCGGTATGAAATACTGGTAATAATGACTACATAGATTCGAAATCTTCCTCTACTAAGCTAAAACTTTTAACCTGACAAGCATTCATATCGTCTACATCTATGCACCTATAAAATAGTGGTAACAGTAAATATTATGACATGAGACACAAAGTCTTTTAATAGTCATTATTTAGCTTCACGATAACTCCACATGCGAAAAAGGAAAAGGAAGGGCGGATCGAGATTCCTAAATTCCTGAAGCAAATGCGTACGAAATACGGCACACAATTCCCATTTATTTTGTCGTTATTTTGTGGTCCTTGTGTAAAGCACATAAATAAATGAAAAGGGCATCTATAACCTAGCAAAATATTTCTCCTTCACAGTTATCTATTCGTTCTCTTGTTTGGAGAGAAATGGGATGATATAATGTTTGAATAACGGCATAATGTGCGTGAGGTTGTGGTTGTGTACAGTTTACTGCCAGATACGGTGTAATAGTGGAAGAAGATAGAAAGACGATATTCACCATGATTCAATATGATGATATGAACGATGCTATGAAATGATGGTCGTCGTCCTCCAGACATTTTCCTGATCTTGCCTGCTGATGTTATTATGATAGGAAAATAGGATATTGCGATAGTAGTGGTAGATAGCAAAAAGTAGTGCTCAGTTAAAGGATTTTCCACTTTGGCTGTTGTTGTCTTTGCATATTATTAAAGCACTCGGGTAGGAGACAGCAATGAGCATATAAAGGTAGAGATGGAGAGGGAAGAGAAGAGTGAGGCACTTTTCCACTTGAACTGTGTGCACCCAATAATGCCATTATTCTCTTATGCCATGATGATTCTCAAAATGTGACGAGAAGAGATGGAAAAGGGGTCGCTTTGGCTGTGATGATTCTGTTGTAAGAACGGATGCTGTAACTGCTGTTTCCACACACAGGGAAACAAATAAGGTGAAGAGGCCTGCTTGTTCAAAACGATGATTGTAAGTATGTCTTTTCGCATTCCCGTGTCGTAATAACGAAAGGGTGAAAATGCATTGCATATAATATACGGTGTACATTTTCCGTAGGTAAGACTTGCCAATGCCACCTTTTCGTCCTCTTTTACCAGCAAAGAAAGAGAGGGAGTGAGAGAAAGAGTCCGATGAATATGTATGCATTTCAGTCGCTGCTCAAGCGGAAGAGTTTTGACTGGCTTTATTGCACGTGAACGGTCATGCATGGGTTGGACGTTCGTTCATGAAGAAGAGTAGAGAGAGGGAGAATAAAGAAGAGTTTTTAAAGAGTTATTCATCGTGGCATGAAGCTTTATGTATGAATGTATAGAATGGAATAGACTGTTAGTGGAGGTAGTTAAGTTGCGACAGTGGTGGTGGTGGCAGTGCAAAGGGCGTGAAATACTCTGGGTTCCATTTTCAGACGTTGTAACAGATAGTGTCATTTAAGTGACACCTTGAAATGTTTGCGATCCTCTGCCGCTGCTCTCCTTACACTATTCATTCTCCCATTAGAAGAAAAACAGAAGAAACATAAGAAAAAATGTATGTAGATTGTTTAGGAAAGCAGAAAAGATAGGAAAAGTCGTGAGTTTATATGTATATGATTATTACAACGAAAAAGAGGACAAAGACGATGACGACAACGACGAGCCGCTCAACCGCCTCTCTTCCACGGTTGGTGGTACAAGTGGAAAAGTCTTAACTTTTCTTATAAATTAGCCCATGAAAGAAATTAAGTTTCTTTTCTGGAAGAGGGAGAAAAGTGAGTTTGCTTATGTGTGCCCCTCTCTTTTCCTCTTCTACTTACTATTCCCGATGGCACACGTTTCCTCGTTTATATTCTTCAACGGGGTTACTTTACTTCTCTTTCCTTCTGCACACACATACACGGCAAGCAAAAAAGCGGCGTTGGCGTTGTTGGTAGGACTGGGAATCTTATTGGAATTGTTGCTGTAACACACATCACGATCATCATCATGATCACCATCATTCCTTGTAGGTATTACCATGTATATACATACGTAATACAAACTTTTTCCTTTTTTGAAAGTCGGTTTCAATGTTGATACTCTTTGTTGAGCCTTACAGTCATATTATAGCACTTGTGTGTGCTTTCTCCTCTGACATGCCCCGTTAAAACACCCTCTGGGAATTCTGACTGACTGACAATAAGGAGGCTTGCTTGTGTGTGTGATTCTCTCTTACGTTGCCCATTGTTATACGATGTGACAAGCAAGTTTGGAGAGAAGAGAGAATAAGAGACAGAGCGAAAATAATAATAAAAGAGTCACGAACAAAACAAATCTGCTTTTTAAGAAAGGAATTGAGAAAAAAAAACAAGTTTCGCTCTACTTGTTATATTATTGTTTGTAGAAGGAACGCAGCAGTCAGAGAGAGTGTACTAATAAAATGCACGATGAAGTTTATTTCACGCGAGTCGCAAAAACGAATCGTTGTGATGTTGATTTGATGTTCTGACTGACAGTTTAATAGCACAGACTCACATTAGAATGCGAATGTACAATGAACTTGACGATGACAACGGTCAATAAAGTGTTTAGCTGATTTATACCAAGATAATAATGGTTAAATCAACGTTGCATGAACCTTGTCTACGATCGTGTGCACACAATTGGTTGGATATTTGGATATAACATTTTACAGCATGTCAAGCATTCCAAGTATTTCTTAATGGAACAAGTGTCCGCTATAAACTGAATACCCAATGTCCTTTGTGTACCAGCAAAAAGGGGAGTTAGTGTGAATGTAACATATTGGTCTTTGCCACGATCGATACAACCGGAGAAAATATATAAGTATGTACATAGTTTGTTGTGTATTTTGGCTCGTGTTATAAGTTCTTACAATTAGTAAGTTTTTATGTATCAGAAAGGATAATATCAGGCATGAAAATTCTTACTGCAATTCCTGCTCGAATGTTAATCCTGATTGGTGGTATTGTTAGTTAAGTGGAAGAAAAAGATCCATTCAAAACTTGTAATGTTCACCCCAAACAAAAAAGTTAGCCTTAAAACTTAATCCCTATTCCCTGATTAGCAAAGCATAATAATCTATTTTTTTAAATCATGCAAGCAAAAAATTATCAAGCGAAGCACGTGAGACTAATTACAAAACCTGTCATGCCATGCCGTGTGTCGTAAGAATTTCCGGGACGGGAAGAAAAGAAAGGTAGTAGTGACATGTAGTAATGTGTTTTCCTTCTCTTGTACGGTGATGAGAAGGATTCCAAATTTCTTGTTATACGATTTGTTTGATAACCACTACGGTAACTGTATAAACATTCTGTCCCGATTAGTATGCATATCGATGGGATGGCTAATGCAGATATTATGTGTCCTGATTTTCGCCATCCCACCGTACTTTTCATCTGCACATGGGATAGGTCTTGCCTGTTGTCTTGTATTCAGGCTTACTCTACACATGATATTTCTTAAAGCGGTTTGATGCACACATTAATTGAGCCGACTTTTATTGTTTCTATATATGTATGTATGTATAGCTATACTTGAAAGGACACATGCTGAGTTAAAGTTATATCACAAAATATATGACAGAAATTATAATTATTGCATTGCATTACTTTACGTTTCTTTCAAGTCATATGTGTGAGAACTGAGAGAGATATAAAGTCAGTTAAAATTTCAGCGGGATAGAAGTTGGAACGTTTGTTATTTATATGGGAAATGTCTAGTAATTTCCACTAGTGGTGTTATGTTCGTCTCAACTATTTTTTTCTTACATATGGTTGTATTTTTGCGAAAAGTATATCCGCTTTCCTCAAAAACCAGAGCTACGTACGGACGTGCATACATTATGCAACGCCTAATATGTATGTACAATGTTGTATGTAGTTCTCTCATTTTCTTGGTAGCGAAAAGCAACATTTTAACTGTTTTCCCGAAGTTTCTAAAAATGTAATAAATACCACATGTACATACGTCTCGGATGGAAATGGAGAAAACGATCCTAATATCTTGAATTCCGCATACCTTTACATTTTTGAATACTTTTAAAAGTTTCTGTCGTATAATAGACGGTTGCAAAATGCAAACGACAAAAATATGTAACGCAAGTAAGGATTTTAAAGAAATATTTAATATAATATGTGTGCTGATGTGTTGAGAGTTTTTAATGACTTTCTGGTTTTATCCTGCTCGTCTGATGATCCTCCGCTGCATCTGTTTCATATCACATCTGCACTAACCCAACTTTAAAAAGACAAATGGAGTTTTTGCTCGAGTAAGATGGAAAGATGTTCTTCTTATAAAAGCGAGAAAAGGAAAGTGTAGACAGATAAAATAAAAAACGGGAAGAAAAAAAGAAAGTTGGAGTAAAAAATTAAAAAAAGCTCATTCGTATTTTGGTGGTGCTGCTGGTGAGCTTTTCTTCTTGTGAAAATGATATGATATGATGTTTTGTGTATTATATAATATGCGGTAGGGTATTTCGGATACCTTCTGGAAAATTAAAAGTACGACTTACGTTCCATAGTGCTAGCTTGAAGGAAAAGAACATGGAGCACCACTTTCGTTGAGCAGCAACATGAATAATATTCGAGCAAGAATTAAGATTTTTCGGATGGGAAAGTCAAGTTTAATTAGATTAGAAAGATGAAATGTGAGATGTCTTCCAAGCTAACAGACATGAGAAAGGAAAGTAAATTCACGAGATTAAAAGCATACGAGAGAGAGAGAGACAAGGAAAAGGAAAAACAGTTGAAAAAGATGCAGCAGGACATTATGTGTGTTTTTCGTACAATTACTAAAGAGAAAATAATATAGAAACGGAGAGAAAAAAGATGTTGAAGGGAAGGGAGGGAGGGAGAGAAGAGGAAGTCGTGTGAGCGTGGGAAGGAAGGAAATAAAGAGGACGTGTCGCTTGCAACCATTCACTGTAGTTGATATATGAAAGAGTAAAGAGCAGTCGGTTAGACCACTGCTGTACTATAAACTGGTGTATTATATTTCAGTGATGGTTGAGACGAGTACAGCGTCACACACATACACATACATACTGTAGAAGATAAGACACAAGAAGCAAAAGAAAAGTTGATGATGATATCCAGCAGAATCCAAGAAAAGCGCTTTTCTTTCTCTGTGAAGAGTTTAGTTGTGGAGGAGAACATTAAATACTTATGAAACCGTTTGTACGTGTATGCCTGTCTCACATCCGTGCAGAAGCCTGCATACTACAAAGAGAAAGCAAGAAAAGCAAAGAGAGAGAGAGAGAGAACTCAACTTGTCTAAAAATTATTGGCATGGATAGCAGTACATTTATATATATGCAGACAGATACTGAGAGAGACAAGCAGAGTCACACAACTTTTGTATCACATGTAACTAATTTAGATAGAGGCTTGACATAATATACGGCTATTTGGTGAAAGTAAGAGGGATCCAGCTTGTTTAATATTTGTCATTAGGCAGTTAGAGGAGAAAAGTAGCGGAATAAGGAGAAAAAGAAGTTAGAGGGAAAAGATGCTACCAAAGGAGTAAAAGTAGGGAACTTTGGAGGCTTGTGTGGTGAGTTGAGATATAATTTGTCCCGTAAAGCCTTTCCTCGTGTGTCTCGTCCAATTTAAAGAGTAAGATGGGCAAGGTGATGGTGTTTCTCGTACCCTACCTAGATAAATTCCGTAATATGAAAATGAATACGAGTATTTTTTAGATAAATGTGCGAATACTTTATAAACTTACTTAGATACATAATATGTACGTTGGTCCTGCCCGCTGAACGTGCTAAGATCTTGGATGTGAGAAACTGGAAAGAACTGCTATGATAACAAGAATGAAACAAATGAAGAATGGGTAAAAGGGAAAATGTTTGTAGAGGGAAAAAGTACAGGAACAGGGGAGTTGAAGGGGAGAATATAGCCAGTAACAAATACATATCTTTGATTAAGTGTAGCTGTATATATGTGTCTTCTATTATGTAGAATTCACATCCAAGAGTGGGATAACGGCAAGAAAAAATCCCGATGGACATAATATGTGTATACATACAACTAGGCTGCTCACATGGATGCTTATACATATATGGAATATGAATTTGTAAATTTTTATTGTAGAAAAAGAGGAGCAAATTAGAGTAAATAGTATAATCTTACCAATTTGTGCTAATGATAAAAGATGAATTCATTTAGTATGTTTTGTAGCTGGAGTAGTATAGATGATAGAGAAAATTTTATCTGCTTTCTCTTCAAATTATATAGAGTATTTGGAACAACAAGGAATGAAAAAGTGTTGAGCCTTGGCTATAAATTTTTTAAACGAACCTGTGGTACGAAATTTTGCCTGTCGTCTGATTTCTTTTTACGTAAAACACAAGCTCAACTTTCTACTTCATTTCATGGTATATATCATGAGAAGCTATTAAGTCTTGAGCTAATGAAATTTTCCAATGGGTAACTCAATTCATAAAAGGTCTCCGGGAGTAAAGTGCGTTTGTAGGAAAGGGAGGAATTGTGTGTTTGTCTAGAGGAGAGAAATTGAGAGAGAAGTGGAGAGAGGACTTGTTAGATCTTGTTAAGGCTGATTAGGTTGGAGGTTGCCGGAGGTTTATATAATTTTTTGAGCGAGGTGACTGTAGAGAGAGAGAGACAAACATTGAAACGGGTAAAAAGTATAAAGTTATAGAAGCATGTGGTGGTGCGGTGATCGTGGTAGCAAGATCCAGCTGTGCAGGCACACTTGAGCTTGACATTTTGATGAAAGGTGTCGCGAACTAGAAAGAGAGCCTGTAATATTGAAGAAAAAAACGTCTCCAGTCAATCTTAAGCATCTACACGATTTCTGTTCGTTTCGAATCCTGTGACTGAGAACGCCATGTTACTTTAATAAAATATAGGCAATAGCAATATTTTATATACTCTTTTGAGAAAAAAGAAACGTACCAAAATCAACGACTGACACGTTAGGATTTCCTTCCAGTTGCAATCCTGTTTAGGGTACTCTTACCATTACATCTTTGATCTCCGTTTCTGTAATATTTTGAAGAGAGAAGGCTTATTAAATTTGAAAGATGGTTGGTTTGATTCGTTTCGTTCGTTTTACTTACCGTTACGCTTTCCTTCAAAGTCAAATAATCATCAGGATATGCCATCTTTTCATTCATTCACTTCATGGCTAATCTTAATTGGCGGCTGCTAAAGATGAAACTGCGTAGATTTTAAGGACTTCTGGTTAGCGTGTAGGGCACTATGTGCTGGTGACGGCATCAACTTCCAACGATCTTGGATTGGGGTGAGCTTGTGAAAGATACATTTGGTGATACCAATGCCAACTACAGCTGGTTGAAGGGGACCAAATACATGAATAGGAAATTTGGCCCGGTTTCAGCCAGCTAAAGCTGAAGGCATTTTCTGGTGTGCGTATTACACTTTCACTTTTCGATAATGATATAAAACCCATGTCGTCCTTCCGTTTCACTGAATGATCTGATCCAAAGGGGCAATAGTGTGGAATTGTCCTTAGGTGTATTCCGATTTCATTATCCATTTTCCTGAAAGAAAATATATATTTCATTAGTAAAAAATTGCAATAGGATTACGGTAATGTCTCAAAAAATGGAAAATGTTTAAAGTTTTCTTTATTGAAAAGAAATGTTGTTCTGTTTTTGAAAAAAGTCCAATTTACCGGAATGTTTTACATGAGCGTCTTTCTGTGAACTGGAATGTGTGTTTCCTTTCATTGAATTCAAATCGATTCCTGGAAAAAGGAAAAGTCGTTTTATGGGAGAAGGAATTTCTTTTATTACCATCACCATCGTATATACTTTCCCCCTCGTTTTCACAAAGTATATTTGCTGTACACACAAGATTTCTGAAAGTGTACATGCTGCATACCTGTCTGACTCTTTACAATACGCAATCATTCCGCTAGAGTAAGTTAATCTTGGAGAGAAAGAGTAAAGAAAAATGTACATGTACTTTTCCTATACTATGCTTTGCTATCTAAAACCAAACCGCGTTTTTCCACCTACAAAATAACACCGTGGTAAGACGATGATTTTCTATATATTTATAATATTGTCGTTTAGAATGATGATGATGATGTTGGGGGAAAAGTAAAAGACTGTCAGAGAAAGAAAGTAACGGTTAAGGAAGAAAAAATTTGTTTGTTAGCCTATCGCAATTGTTGGTAAGTTTTATGTGTGCGGCTTTCTACAAAAAGTTTCCTCTTTCCAGTCATCACCAATCGCTTGTGTGATTTTTCCTTGCTTTCCTTGACTGGTTAAGTATCCATTCATTCATGTGTGTCTAGTGTAAGCTGCGGTGCAGGTACACATATATAAGCAGACACGCACTCCTCTATAGAATAAGTTGCCATTTTTCTTCCCAACAAGAAAAGGCATATGGAAAAATAGATGTGAAAATATCAAATTGAGTTTCCTTTTTAGTGGAAAAGTTTTTCTAGATATATGATGATGATGGTGATGAGAGTAAGGGAAAAAGTTTCCCCCTGTATATTTGTGTGTAATCGAAAATTGTAGTGACGTCGTAGCTAGTGGCTAGGCCATTTTAGGAAGAAATTTAGTAGAAGTGATTTAATGCAAATGTCCTAATTATGAAATTTATTGTACTAGGGAATATGTGAAAAAGCCTCTATGCTATGTAGTGCGGTCCCGTTAAGAACTCTATTAACAACGAAGACGAAAAAACTACTTGCATTGATGCTGGTGATTGTGAAAGTTGTGCTCTTAAAATGAAAAAAGTCGAGAAAATTTGCATTGAGCGCAGAGGTTAGTTTAGAATAAGATAGGATAGCCAGTCAGTGGATAATGTAATAGTGGAAAAAGGTCATTGAAATGGGAGAAAATTTAAACGGGGAGTGTACAGGGATAGTGTCTGGTGTTTGTGGTGGTGTGTGAGTAAGTAGAAAGTGGAAAGAATATCAGAGCAGATGTGCTCATTCATTCGGGCAGAGAGCTCAACTGAAAACGGCTTCAAATATCCAATAACAAACGAGAGAGAATAAAAAAGTGTGAAAAAGTTGAACAGGTTATGTAAAAAAGCTCAACTTGCTCGTCTGCTGTTGGTAGTAGAAGTGGTAGTGGTGTTCATATGGAATGTAATATTCATCGGGAAAATGATACGTAGTCGCGTTTTCTTATTTTCATATACTTTATGTACGTAACTCGGATACTAAAGGGAGAGAGAGAGAGAGAAAAGAGCTCATCGACTTCCTCCTTCTCTCTTCCACAAAACTTTACTACCCAGACTCCTGCTCATGGAGTAAAGTAGCAAAGTCTGCTGCATACATATATATTTATAATGGATAATATGGAGCACAGCGATTTTGTTGATGCTGCCACTGCCTCTGCTGCTGATATGATGGCCAAAAAGTTCTTTTTGATATCGTATTACATTCATGCTTTCCTCCTACTCCGCCACCACCATCACCATCCTTTGTACATTTTCTCCAGACACGTAGAGTTGTAGTTTGTACCAGTGTTTTCCACAGAATCTTGTGTTTCTTTTGGCCAAAAACTTCCCCACATGAGTATTGATTTTCGCTAGAAAATTCCCCCTACTGTGTGGAAAAGAGAAAGTGTGTATAAGAGCCATATATAGTAGCAAGCAGCACATTCTCTCTCGTCTCTTCGTGGATTCTGTGGTGGAATTTTAGTTTCTTTCTTGTCGCTTTTATTCCATTCCACGAACTATCCTCTCTGCTGTGGTGTGTATAGAAAAACTTTGTACATTTCTACTACTTCACTTCACGCACACAGTAAAAAAGAGTCAGAGACAGACAAAAAGATGAGCTCTCGTGCCCCTCTCAGTGTTTCTTTTCAGCTTTGTATTTTATTCCATTGATGCTGCTACTGTTACGGGAGATGATGGTGCTGGCCTGGCCTGAATGTGAATGGTACATCTTCATTTTTTTCTGGCAGGGAGAGAAAGGAAAAAATAAGAACGCATTCCCTTTTCAAGTAATTTCTTTTTCGCCATTTTCCTTGCTTCTCCACTCCATCTTGAAGTTTGAATTTTTTATATCTCATCTTGGAAGTTTTTTTTTAAATGAAGAAGCCCAAGCCTTAGTCTTTGACTATTAGTTAGGTAGTATGTAATACTCACCTATAATTTATTTCCTTCCAAAATAAATTGTTATACAGACATTTTACTGCGATAGAACATTGCTAGATTTTGATGCAGTTACAATATAGTGAAACAAGCCAAAAAGAGGTATGAAATGATTATATTAATGCAACAAAGTTGCATGACTGCAATCATCTTTCATTATGCACCCTTTCAATACATTTGAAATAAATCAAGTTTGGCAAAGACGAGATATAATTTTAAAAATCAAGCTATTTATGGGACAGGGCATGTATATAGGCTGCATGCATATGACATTTCCATCATGTATGCTTTGAATAACATTCGTGTATGTTTGTCTGCCTTATGTGTAGAGGTCTTGTAACTTGCGTCGTGGTTATAGTTTCTATACCTGACAAGTATATACAAACCTACATGGCATGACATCACGGTCGGTTTCTCCTTGCTCATTTGTTATTATTAGTGAGCCAAAAGTGCGGCACATTATGCGTTATTATCATTATTCACAGGAATTAACAACCAGCAGATATGTATGGTATGATGTTGATGGCAATAGAAATAGATAGAAAGGATGAAAGAAAGGATAGGAGAAGGAACGTGACTGTTCTAAATTTAGCTAATCATTCCAAGATATTTGACTAAAGAGAACATCTGCATAGCAAGAGATAGATAGCAGAGTCAGGCATATCATTTTATGATGATGATACTATTGAATCGAGGAAAAGTTGTAAAATAATGAAAACGAGAAGGAAACTGTCTGAAATAAATCAATGACTCCGAGAGATTCATTTATTTTACATTTCGGATTAAAATTGACTGGAGACGGAGAATGTTTCAGACTTGTGGCAACACAGTTGAGTGTGCGTGTTTGTAAGGATATAAAGCGATGATGAGACATGATAAAAAGGAAAGATGGCAAAAAGAGTAATATATTGCTTGATATGGTAGTGGGTGATAACGACGATGTTGATGGTCTACCAGTGACTAGATGATAGTTTATAACAAACCACGAACCTTCTATTCAGTCAAGAGAACAATGAAAGAAGCAAATGTTACCAGTAAAAGTCAGAATTTGGCATTTCCTCTCACTTCCATTTTCCTGAAATTCTGTGTCTGCTCCACATTCTTATATCCGTTGTGATGAATTGCGTAAATCCTCATTTGTTTTCCTTTTTTGGATCCTTAATAAAGTGTCGTAATAAAGGAAAGATGCAAGATTGATGTGAAGATGAGATATATTTGGAAGGGACTCCGTGATGTGGGTATCGCACAGCTATTATTAATTGTTATAAAAACTCTATCTACTTCTGTTACACGTGGAAGACATGGCGTTACATTATCAGCAAATGTTAATCGTAGCTTTTATTGTTAGTTAAATTTCCGGATCAACATAAAAGAAGAGTATATTATGTAGAAAGGTATTCCGAAATCCGAAATTACATGTGCACACAACACACATTTTAGTAATCACTTGTAGTAAGCGATGAAACACTTTTGCACTGAAATGTAAATAGGTAGGAAATAATAGTGTTAAAATTAGTTAAAAATTGGCATAAAATGATTGGTGTTTTCTGTGTGTAAGGCAATTCCTGGTTTCATGATATTTTGTGTTGGTGGTTTATAAGATAGCAGGACTCATAAAGGGTACTCTGGTACAGGTATGCCTTTCGTTCACGAAACGAACACAAATGATTTCAGAAAGACTTTCAAACTGCAGGCAAACAATGCGGCTGTTTTTGTAGGCATTTTCACTGCAAATATGTATAAGTTTGTAATTGTATAAAAACTCACACAACAGAAAGATAAAGCAACAGAAAGTGAACTTAAGGTATCTTTGGTAGTAGATGCTGATTATAAAGCATTTAAGGTTTATGATGTGTTTTAAGCTGAGAAAGAAAGAAAAACATTGTTTTAAAAATTTAATAAAAAAATAGAAATAAGAAAATAGATAGATACACTTCACTGATCACCTCAAACAAGAAGATAGAAGAAGAGAGTGGAAGTTGACAGATGGACAGAAAGCAGGCTGAGCAGTAGCGAATTAGAATTCGTAGACATGTTCGGATTTGTGGAATGTTGTATTTTTGAAAAGCTGTTGCGATTGTGATAGAAGAAGGAAAAGAAGTGAAGAGATAGAGTTTTTGGCTGACAATAGAGCAAAAGAATATGTATATTTTTAAAGAGATGATGTAGTAGATATTATTATATTTACATTGAAATAAATTATTTTTTCCGGTGATTCTGATGTTCCGTTTTACTTTTATTTTTGATTTTGGACGTAAGTTCTTTGAGAGAAGTGTGCATCAAAAATATTTATAAGTATTTATTATTATCACCGGGCGATGAGTTCAAATTTTTGGAGACGACGGGTTGTTTGACGGTGGGTAAGATGAAAAGTACGGGAGGAACATACGGAGAGCAGCTATTTTTAGTGCAGTGTGTCGGGTTGCTGTATGAATTTGGATGTGCCACTGTATTGAGGGAAACTGGCTCGTTTCAGGAAGTTTTTGTGGAACAAGTAAGTTCGGAGAGAGTCGGTAATCTCGGACTTGTATTCAAAATGCTCGCTGCTGCTCCTGTTGTAGGTAGGCTAGGGTCTCCCAGCTTGCCTGGTTTGCTGCTTGCGAAGCTCTATAATCAAAGTAGAAGAGAAAGCAGTCAAACAGTGTAGGATAGCTGCTTCCCTTCCTGCATAACATCCATAACATGTTTTATGTATGATACTATGTATGCTGAAAAACACAACATTTACCAACAGCTTTAGCCAACACGGCATTATACTTACAAGTTACGTGTATGATGATGATGAGATGCTTCCTACATATTCTCGCCCACAATGGATTCAGCGCATGTCGGTATCATGAGAAAAAAATCTTTTTGCTTCCTCTTCTTCTTCGCTCACTGCTACTATGCTTCCATTCCTACAAATACAGATTTGTTGGAGGAAAGTAAAAGTGTATGTGTAATAGCACTTTGATATATATTGTTTTCGTGCTTCAGCTAGAGTCTCACTCCCGTTCACATTCACACACTCTGCCTATCAGTTTTGTCTTGTTTCCAACTATGAACTAAAGTCAAATGCAAGTTTGATCCTTATTCACCTGCAAATCTTTGTAGAGTTTGCTGTGCTGCTGTGTGGCTAGCTACTGTACCAACAGCAGAAAAGAGTGACCTAACCACTTGCAGCACCCTTTATCGTCATATAACAAGATTGGTTACGTTACATTCTACAACAGACAAAGTAGGATTTAGTTTTCATGTCGAATATTGTAGTGCATGGGTACTTTTTTTAGATTCTGTATCAGGGAAAGGGATCCGGTGGACTTGTGGTTGTAGTAGCTAAGACTCATCCGTAATCAGTATAGTAATAATATGAAGGCCATTACTCCCGCAACAATTCATTCATAAAGTGGATTAGTACTTATGATAGGTAGGGAGGATTCATTGAACCTACGCATACTATTTGGAGCGTTCCAAACTGCGTAGGATGTTGTGGTATATTTATTAAAAATTAAATTGTAGTAAATAGGATCATTTCATAAGTCTAAAAGTTTTAATGGGATATCTGGTGCCAGCGCTTTTCTGAGATTTGTAAAAATAATGAATTTGATATAAATTTAAGTAATTAAATGTGTCATGGTACATTCGTTTAAAAACTCAGCACCTAGAGGTTTTGAAAAATCGTACGTGGTAAAGAACCGATATTTGTAAGATTTTTTGATAGCACCACGACCCGAGTACTTTTTGTGTGTTTGTGTGCTTCAAATGATGACGATGATTTATAAACAGAGTGAAAATAAGTAAAATGGTAAATTGGTAGGGGCGTCCAGAGTAAATATTTAAGCAGAACAAAACAGTCGAATGCATTTAAAGCTTACACGGACCTGATTCTCTACGTAATATATTATATTTGCCTTAGCAGTTTATCTGACTTACGCAAATGGGATGTGTGTTTTCTGCCACTCTGCTACTATGTAATACCAAAAACGGGGCCAGCAGCTCAGCTCACATTTACTAGAATTAAAAGATAATGTTTAGTTGGACGGGAGGCTGGAAGAAAGAGAGTGAGAGTGAAAAGGAATGAGAGAAAGGAATGCTGTTACTTGGAAAAGCGCATAAAATGCCAATGAAACACGTTTCGCTCAAAGCATTTTCAATTTGGAATTTAAATGAAGAGGATTAAAATGGAAAAGGAAATATATGACTGGGTTGAAGGAACCGTGAAATCAGAAAGATTTTGCATATTATGCATACATATAAATACCAAGTAGGAACAACGAGACGAACGCGACCAGTCTTGAAGCACAAATGTAAAAGTTCGTTTCGTATTCAATATTATTGTGAAAGCACATAGTTTTAATGCTATAAAATACTTTTACTGCCACGGAATTTGCTAGCGAGCAAACCAAACCACCACCGCTGCTTTTACCTATATCATCGGCAGACGTAGAAAAAAACGAATAAATGGCAGGGAAATTCTATCTGTATGTTTCGAGGGAGAGAAAGTGTGCACACGTTGTAATAGAAAGACTGAAATAGTCACAAGGTATCTCTTAAAATTTTGTGCATAAGTATGCATAAACTTATTCTTTTTGGCGTTCATCCTTCCGGAATAGCTCGAGATCTGCTAAAGGTTCATAATGTAATATTAAACTTCAACCAGCAGTTGTAGCAGTCTTCCCATTTATGTCGTTAGAAGACATTCATATACACAGAGAAAACTATCAGCATTTAAATGCGTACATAAATTGTTAGCTTGTTAGGCTGTTTTGATAATGGGTGTTTTAACGGATATATATGGATGTGAACTCAGAAAATATGCGTGAATATACTAATGTGACGTACATTGAAGTTCTTATTACTATTATAATGACAGATAGTGTTAAATTCTTCCACAAAATGAACGTAACAAAACAGTTTGGATATAGACACAAAGAAGAAAAGTAATGGTGGGTGGTGGTAATATTAATAATAGGTAACATGGAAGTGTGGTTTTGAGACGCATTCGAGTAGGTCACAGAAAGCTTGTATTACTTACGTTGATATAAAAGCATATAGGTAGGTGCATTACAGGAAATATGTATAAGCTACTGTATAGTGGAGAAGTCGGAATGGAATTAGTAGAAGGAAGTTTAAAGATGAGAGTTAAAACGGCTGTTGGATGTTCATATGATTTTACTTTTGCTATGTGTAGTTTTCAATGGATAATACGTGGCAGTAGAATTTGAAAGAGTGACTTTCTGAGTTGGAGAAAAGATAATGGAACCATGTGGCCTGAACTATCTGCTATGAACAGTGGAGTACTATAGAGAGATACATATTACTCTGGGTGCAATACTTTCTACCATTGAAAATTACGGTATGAACTAAAAGGGATTTAATATTGGAATGAGAAAAGCTGCCGTTAAGGATATTTGAACTGATGGTAAAAACCGCAAAAAGAAACCCGCATACGTATACGATCAGTATATAAAATGTACCTAAGAGAAAACCAAATAGTACACAGATATGTACATTTATGTTATATACAACATCCAAAAGTATATGTACATATTTGGTACTTTCATCCCTCTGCTTGTGTTACTGTCTCTGTTTTTTCCCACTTCCCAAAGATACGAAAGAGAGGAAAAGACGAAAAAATAAACGACTCAGCCAAAAAAAATACGTGCAGTAGGGAAAAAACAGTGAAAGTAAAGAGTATAAAGCGAGTTAGAGTTACATTAAGATAATACGCTTTACTATGAAATACTTTCGACGTCTTCACTCTGTCTCTGTAGAATGTTCTTATTAGAGAAAGAGAAACGTAGAGTCGTATAAGAGATATCTTATGTAATCCGTATCGTTATAGTACGAAAGTGTCTATAAACCTAACCAAGTTTTATGATGATGATCATGATGATAATGGTTGCTTTCTTTCTGTACTTTTGAATCATATACTAATGTAGAAACGCTATAATATATATTATTTCTACTATTATTACACTCATGGAAGTTGCTCAGTACACTTTTATAAAAGTCATTCAAAGTCAAAAACTAAACTGTACACGCTCGTGTTACTCCTACAAAAAAGACGGCCAAGTAATGCGTTAAAAAGAGAATTTTTTCATGTCTCTAAACTGAAAAGTTTTGTGGTAGCGGTTTCAGAAAAGGCTTCCTTGTGAAAGCGCAAGATTAGACATTTTTGAATTATGCATATAGTAAAAGCGACTCAACTGAGACATTTGACTCTGATTTTTTGATGTCCCATCGTGAATTGTATGTGATGGAAATACACTTATACTTTCAATGCAATAATAATATTTTACCTAAAATAGTAATGGTGGTGGACATGAGGAAATGTACAAATAATTAGTTGGACCTTCTGGATATATTTCACGGATAATGGTAATAAAACTTTTTTTTCAAGAAAAAGTTAACAAAATGTTTGGTGCACGTGTCTGTATTATTGCAAGTTAACGGGGAAAATAAATTTCGTTTTCTTTTTCCACTTGTTTAAGTAAATACCCTTTCTGAATAATGAGAATGATGATAGTGGTTTATGGGGTGTAATGGTATAATTTGCTTCCGCAGCAGCAACGTGGCGGCAGTGGATCACTTTAAAAGGAACACTAGAAAGCTCTTTCCTGCCGAAATAGTGGGACATATACATAAATAGTGTAATAAAGGGGGCAGGGTTCTTTTGACCTTTCGACGAGAGAAAGGTGTACTCATTTTGTTTTTATTAAGGAGTCATTGACGTTGATGTCTTTTGATATACATTACCCCTCTTCTGCCGCTTCTTGCTCCTTTCCTTCTTTCTGGTCTCTATAATTTTTGTTAAAAAGGTGCTTTGTTGCGTTCAAGTGTCTGCAAGTGAAAGTCATTGTGCATAAGAAAAAGGGAGTGAGCAAGAGAAAGGCAATCCTATATATAAATATGTATGTATGTATACTATCCAGAATCCTGTAATGGTGATTCGAACTGCAATAGTACTACTTCCACTGATGCTGTTGTTGTTAAGGGAAATTTAGTCTGAGAATCTCTACCAGCCTGACAATATACTCATATAGATACATCTATAGCTGACAAAAATGAGAACAGTTGGAAAAAGAGGATCTATATAAAGAATACTATTGACGTAATGGTATATAAGAAGGTAAAAGTAAATATAATGGGAATATAAAATATTAGCAGTAGGAATTTACCAGTCTAGAGTGTAAAATAAGAGGAAAGTTATTTGTTATTTTTCTATAAAACCAAGCTTCTTCACATGTATTGTGATTCTCCCTTCTCTGCTGTTGTGCCTGCTGCTGCCTTTAGGGTGGATATGGATGTGGATGAATATCATGGTAATCGAAAGACGTTTATCTCAAGAAGAAGAGAGTTTAGGATATAAGATTGCCAAATTTTGTCGAGTCTTCGATTTCCCATTTATCCTTTTTGGAACATTAAGACTGGATGACGATGATGGTGCTGTGGTAGTTGAGGCACTGCTGCTCCGTTCTCTCTACACTCTTAGATTTGGTACCTTTTCCTCTGCAGGAGTAACAGTGTACTTGATATATAACACTTTTTATGGCGTTGTTTCAGCATGATATAATGTATAAAATAAGACAATATATTATATCGGACTACAACGTAAGAGAAAGAGAAAAAAAATCAAAAGAATCTCTTTTTAGCCCCTTTGGATATCTACTATGCCTTCTCGAATTTCAGACGGAAAATATTTTCATTCTGTCTAGGAGCGAGAAGAAATGAGATAAAGAAAGGTTTACATAAAACGTAAATGAGGCGATGTCAGCGTTGTACTGTACTTTGATCTACTGGTGTACTATATATTGTAGATGTAAGAAAATGAGGAAAGCCGACTCCATGAAGTTTTTATATGGATGTAGTAGTGCTTAAAGTTTAATGAATGTATAATGTATCGCTATTCATTTATCGACATCAAGAACGAAAAACGTCCAAAAGAGAACAAAAGCATAATGAATTATACACACGCCGTTTTAAAACGGAAGGCTTTACCCCTATTAACCTTCAAAATTTTATTTTTTTATGTATGGGTTTCAATTACACGAGAGATAGTAGAAAAGCACAAGAATAAAAATTAATTAAAGAAGATATTTGAACTTGTAAAGAATACATTAATATAATCTTTTTCACGTTACCGGATCGTAAATGGAAGGAAAGAAAATTGGCTGACGTTTGACTGACATCATAAATGACTGTGAATGAAACAGTTGTTAGAAAAAAGAAGAAAGGAAGGGAAGCAAAAAGTTTCTATTACTATTTTGTCGATATTATTAGTCCCTTCCTCTATTTCCTTCGTTCGTATATTGTATTTAGTGCCCATTCTCGTGCGTTGATGAATACAGGGTAAA
>JAHZMV010002535.1:0-19618 GCA_027743765.1 Coecobrya sp. COE2 | reverse complement strand
TATTCGAATAGGGGGGCATTATTAAAATTCATGGGTCCAGAGGGGGGAATTAATAGAATAGGGGGCGTTATTGGAGATGGGGCAATTAAAAGAGCATTTATGGTAACTGCACGTAAAAATGACCATCTAAATAATTAGTAATTATTTTTTAGCATTTTAATTTATCGTTCTCAATTCGCCCCAAAAATTAATTTCTGTTGTGCTGTGACAAAAATCATTAATGGCCTTTTTTTCTTAATTTTGGCAGAATCAGAATCCACAGGCAAATTTGCCGCCCGGAGGTCACCCCGGATACAATTTTCATGGAAGGGTTGATGTTTATCATCATTTGGTTCCACATAACCCGCAACCATTCCAACAACCACAGCACTTTCAACAACCCCAACGGTTCCAACAACTACAACCACCTCCCTGTCCTCCACCACAACCGCAACAACATCCGCGTCCAGCTCAACAACCACCACTACGACGTAAGAAACCGTTAACTTTTACAATCTCCAAAATATTACAAAAATTATAATTTTACCGTGCCATATAATAATTTGTTGCGAAAAATAAAATTAGCTCAATTATAATTTATAATTTACTTTCCTACAGGAAGAAATGTCGTGGCGGATGTTGATGATGAGTACCAAGAAAGGTGGGACCGTGTTCGTCAAACACAGGGCGATCTGAACTTTACAGACAAGTGTAAGTAATTGTCTAAAAAATTTTGTGCAAATTATTTATTACGCTTGGCTGAATGTTAAGTTTGATGCTGCTTGATAAGAACTCGTTTGCTATGCGATCAGTAATCCAGTGATTGCAATAAAAATCTGTCAAATTGTAAACTGATGGGGTATTCTGAGATTTTTTCACAAAAATCCTCATTCAGCGTCAAGAATTATGCAGTAAACCTGACACGGTTGCAGAACCTTCCACAGGTTCTGTGAGATTTTAACATAGGCAGGATATGCGGCTTTTTCGCATGTTCTCCCACTAATACATTACGTATATCACAGACCCTTCATGTTCTGCGAGCCAGGCTCTCGGCTCTGGAAGATTATGCAGCCGTGAAACCTGACCAGCTGTGGGATACAAAATAAAAATGCAAAAATCTCATAGTACCCCACTCTAATACAGTTAAATAAACCTGATTTTTTTGCACTTTTTATTGATTTTTAAAACCGAATGGCTTATCTGGTAACACAGATTGTGAAAAAATCCCTCTCATTGAGCAGCTATGACTGCCAAAAATCTACAAAATTATTATTCCAGAATCCTTGTCTCATTTATCTTTTGATTTTTTTAAAACTTTTGCAGATCGTATACGGGGCGGTGGAAACAGTTATTATTGTCCCCAGCCCCGTGGCACGGGTCTTTGTTTACGGCCAATTGCTCGCAGGACTCTCCACTTTATTAATACTCTGCCGGCGTGCAATTCTTGTTTCAATCCTAGAAACAATTAAAATCGACAACTAAAGTCAATAAAATCGGAAGTGTTCTTAGCAGTTAATTAGTAAAAGTGTATTTTTAAAAACGTATAGAACACTCCTACTCTAAAGCTTCTTGTGAACCTTTTGGTACTTTATTTTTTAGGTTTAGGCGTAGTTTAATAGGATTTAAGCCGAGTTGAAAATGTGTAGTTTTGACAAAAAAATTTCTTCACACTATACTTTATATACTTAATTGCAGAGCTGGGAAATTACATTGCTTTGAAACCTTAAGTACTAAGTACTTTTTCATAATTAGATTCGCAAGTCCAAAGTACAAGTACTGGGATTTAAGTACATAATTAAAATTTTAAGTACAAATGAACTAGAAGTAGAAGGTCAATTACAAATTACATACAGTAGCGAATCATTATTTTTGACATGCAGTTTTAGTGACACGAATTGTGTTTTACGTACTAAATTATTATTAAAAGCATTTAATAATTAAATTAAAAAGTATCACCGAAAATTATGGGAATGTAGGTAGTTTTTGTAAACAATACTATTAAAGTAACTTTGTTTTAATTTATTTTGATAGGTATATATTAGAAGGCTGTTGCATTCATTAAAAATATTATCTTTTTGAGAAACCAATCTTGCCTTCTGCAATGAGCATGCTCTGGAAAGTTCAAGTCCTCGAGTCTGGCCACCAGTCGAGGGTTTAATGATCACGAAAAGGCAATCTTTATATGAATATTGGTTGCATGTAAGTTAGTTTGCTGTCCACATGCACCCATTTTCAAAGGAATTCGATGAAAAGTACTTAAGTACTTAAATTCCAAAAGTACTTTCACAAAATGACAGGACTAAAGTACAAATTCCAAAGTACTTTTTCTGACATCCAGTGTCTCAAGTCAAGTCCAATATCCAAAGTACTTTTATGTACTTGTAAGTACAGTACTTAAGTGTGTACTGGACTTAATACCCAGCTCTGCTTAATTGTTAGTTTAGTTAATTAATTTACTGTGTGGGGAAAATAAAACTGAAAACTTTTCAGGCTGTAAACGTTTTTGTAGTGGTTTCTCATGTCAAACTCGCTCAAACTGTTTCCTGTACTTTTCCTGGTAGCAAATCTTATCAAACTCTTTGTAAAGTGACTACTTTAATTTAAGCACCTTAAAAGATTAGACTTCTCCTCAACCAGCCTTTCACAAATCCGTTCCGAGCAAAATTTTTTGAATCTGTCCAGAACTCTTTTCTTCTTTGGCTCCACTGTTGAATTGAAAATCTGCTTACGATCAGACTGATGACCTTTACAAAAAACAGAATAAAATGTACATTTAATTATGTTCACGGTTGACTCTTGTTACACGACGGATTTTTAATTGGGGAATTAAACAATTAAAATCGTTCCTTCAAGATGCAACCCCATCTCCTTGTTTCAATCCTCCAAAACTCCTTCCCCACATTTCTCCGCTTTTCCTGGAAAAGATTATGTGGAAAATTGATTTATGTTTATAGTCCAGCAAATAAACATTTGAAACATGTACCACCAAAAGATTAATATGTTGTTTTCTAGTTTTTGATTATTTTTATGACTCTAACAATACTCACTTCCGGTCGCCAAGATTAATCACAGCGCATTCTAGAAATCATCTGAGGCGGCTGAGATTTGTGTGGGCGCTGCAAAATTTCCCGAACAGAGGGCAGGATTCCTTCCTTGATAAGAAAAAAGATAACCAGCTACTTTGTTCTAGTTGTGACGCACATCCTCCTTCGTCTTCAGGACTTCCCGGCGATGTCGTGGCCAGTGACACGATCTTCTAAAATGGACCTCTGGAATCCTCCCCTTCAAAAAATATCTCTGTTGACCAATGCGCTTATCTTGAATTTCCTTCTGGTTTGCTCCAGGGTGAATTTCACAAATGCCAACAAAATAATTAAAAAATACTACGAAGGTATTAATTACTAATTAGTTGCGAGGAAGTGATAGAACTGGAAAGGATTACTGGCTGCCAAGAAATTGAGGCGATGTTGGTGGCAGAGGTGTAAATGTTTCTCATTTCTAATTTGCTAAATTCTAATTCGATGAGTTTTTAGTAATTAGAATATAAGATACCATTGGCGAGATTGAGAATTTAGAGATAATAGAATATGTGCAAACACATACATCATTGATAATGTTGAGAAATTAGAATAGAAATGCACAAGCATGGATTTATAAATTATCTAAGATTTCTAATTTGTTTTTAATCGTTTTTCGCCAATGACAATCTAGCTAACCAACTACAGCCATACGTACCTTCACTCTGCATTGTTTCCCTCATTCATCATTAACTTAAACTGCCTTTCTTCAGCCTTTCATTCACGAACATTTTCCACATTTCTTTAACTTTGATTTGTGAAACACAATTAGTTAATTAATATTGGTACAATTGCCAAAAATATTTTCACTTTTAAAGACGGATGAATTGTGTTTAGAAGTCGTACTGTGTTGTGAAGTTTTAAAAATTAGATATGAGAAATATGGAGTTTGTAATTTAAGAAATTAGAATTAGAAGCACTATGTAACCTTCGGTAGAATTTAGAATTAGAATAGAAGATCTTTTATTAGAAATTTCCCCGAAATCCCTGCAATTAGATATTAGAATAAAGGATCCATTTTGCTGCTTTTAGAAATTAAAGCACATTTCTATTTTCTAATTTATCTTTGCATCTCTGAAAGGTGGAGACAGCAAGCGCAAACGGACCAGTCCCCAAAAAGTTAAACATCATTGTTATCATCATCAGTGAAACATGTGGCAGTTTCTGTCCAAGCGTCAAGGCAAAAGCTGAGCGTCCTTGGTTTTGAGAGAGGGTCGAAGAGCTATTTACACATTTGCACATTTACTAGAAAAAGCCTCACAAACAGGCGTTCAAAATTATTACTGGATCGGGAAGCCACTTGTGTCGCTTTGATAAGACTCGAGCCTCCAACAGGACAAATGGAAGAATTCCTCCTTTGATAACAAACATGATAGCCATCCAGAAACAGGACACTGACTGAATCCATCCAAATTGATACCAGACGCCAGCATCTGAAACAAATTTGCACAAAAATTAAATAAATTAAAACCTAGCTGGAACTAAAAATAATATTTATTTATTTGCAAGATAAGGTTGGCTCATCATTCCTCGGAAATCTCCACTATCAACCATGTTCCAGTTTGACACTCGTCCTACAAGAGACTTATCCAACTTGTCGTCCACCAACCTTCAGTTTCAAAAAGGAATCAATAAATTTCCTTACAGAATAATAAAATTCAGTATTAAAAATCAAAAAGTCCCCAAGGAAAAATCAATTTCCTTACGGGCCAATAAATTCCTGCCAAAACCCCAAAGCAAATGATTACGTACCAACACTAACCAGATTTATTGCTTATAATTTGCGTTAAATTAGGAATATTTATTGAAAGTGGTAGTACATTCTACCTTAACAAATGTTAAGCAAATTAACTAGGCCCATACAGTTCTACAAATTATTAATTTTAATTTCTTATCGAATTGCATAGTTACACGTACTAAATTGCTCGACGTTTAATTATATTTAAAATGCTGCGAATTTTGAAATTGTGAATGAACTAGAGGAACCATTCATCAATATGTACGATAACATTTTGAGCCGTACATCTGTGCGAAGAAACGATATTCAATACAATTTCAGGACTGCCAAATCTATTCATTCTAAGAGCCTTGTTAAATGTGCCAGAATAATAAGTGAATAGATTCCAATTACTATGTAGAGCCTTATCTGTCACATTAATTCTATTAATGAATGCTATTTGCATAGCCAAATTAACATACTAGATCAATCAATGGTTTATCCTACTCTCGGTCAACAAAGCAAGAAGCTTTTCTGCTTGACTGGCTTGACACAATTTTTGCTAAAAGTTTAGTAGATAAGATTGAGGAACGGATTTTCGAGAAATTGTGTCTTTGTAAATATACCCTGAAGAGGAATGAGTAATCTGCTGGGTCTCATTATCGGTGAGGTTGCAATTCTTTTACACGTTACTGCAAATCTATTATCTGTTGTCCATAAATTTAACCCAACTTCCTCCTTTTTAAATGACAGGTTTTAACATCAATTGGGAATTATTTGGGAGAATTGGCATGGTAGAAGATTTCTCGTAAATGGAATCAAATCTTGTAATCAGCTTATTGAAAAGAATCCATTTTCCTTCTGATTCCAGTTTTGTTACGCATTTTCAAGCTAGTGATGACGGCTTAAACAGTTTTTATTAGGAATGGTTGGCATGAAATATTTCTTAGATATGGCGATCCATTGCTCAAGAGTCTGGTCCGTTTACTGGATGCAGAGTTTTAGTCATTACGGAATATACGCCGGAGCCGTATAAATTCGTAAGAAATAATGCGCCGAGATCAAACTAGAGGTTTATTTTATTAGTTAATGCTCGCAAATATCCTTCACCTTGTTCCAATAAGACGGATAGAATCCAAAATAATTAGTTTGGAGACTAGCTTTTATTTTTTGTGTGGATTCTGTGAGAACAGGGAAGTTGAACTTTCCAGGTTCCACGACGTATGTAACAATAGAATCCCCAGTGGTATGTCAGAGCCACATTGAGAGGAACCCGGGTGTAAAATTGTGTCAGTCCAGGTGACATATTTCCGTCCAAGTTTCTATTGAGTTTCTGGCAAGTCGAAAATTTCCACTTTGTATATTTTATACTATTCCAAGAAATGCTTATCTATTCCGAACAAGATTATCTATGATTACTCTATCAGGTAATGGGGACACATTATTTTTGGATTGGTTATAACTTTATCAGTTTTGTAGGAGATGAATTTTTCCAGAGCGGAAATTTTACGGCGTGAGTCTTGAACGAACGAGTACTTCGTGCCTTCAAATGTGTGCTGGATAGCCATTTGGAAGAGCATAAGATCTACAGATATGTCGAAGGCAAGCAGTTTCCCATGATGTGACTATAAAGACATTTTTTTACGAATTGGAACTTAACTTTACAAAACACAGTACAATTAGGAAAGGCTTTACAACATACTGAGTATTTTATAAAACTCGGATTTTTTTGAAAATTTTTACAATAAAGTATTTGAATTTTCTTCATCTCATAACGTATGTGCTCGTTGAGCCATATGACTAAAAATTGTGATCATGTTAAAATAATAAGAATTTATTTATGTATGTGGGAAAATACTGGAGAAATTATTAGAATTAAATGAATTGAAGTTTAGCTAATCACATATTTTAAAAATGTTTAAAACTTCATTTTTATCAAACTTCAAGGTAGTATATCAAACGACGCAGTATACCATCTTTCCGCATTACCAAACAAGCTTGTCGTAGTGTCAAATTACAAAAATGTAGATCTATTTGAAATGCAGTTACCAATAATCCTGCGAAAACACATATTGCAATTTCTACATAATTCATTCCTCTGGTATGCCGGTAGTAATCCCGGGTGTGGAATATTCTGTTCGTTCATAAATTTAACCCGTACATCAGTCAAACACTCAAGTAGAATTAATCGCCGTCACATTGCATATATGTTGCATATGCAAACCGATATGTTGATTAATGGCATCATAGAGAAACTTTCAGAATATCATCGTTTATTAAAATGCCGACACTTGTCATCCGTTACAGAGTTGCAAGAGTATAAGCAGCGGACTTACTATTTAATTTCTGCAATGTTTCCAGACATTTTGCAAAATAACTCGTACTCATTTCCGAATGGTGTTTCATGTCAAAATAGATATAAATTATTGGCGATTATTGATCCTTATAAATTTTTGTGGTTCTCTTACAATAAATTTGTTTCTATTACAAAATGGAAAGTAGATCCGATTCCACAAAACAAGACCAATAGTCAATATATCGTAGCAATTGATAATCCTCTAAGTAAGCTTCGTTTGTTATGTGGTCTACAGGGAACCAAACCATTTCCGCTTGAATATTTATGACATATTCGTGTAGCTCTGTATTGTAATCTTTATATCCACTCTGACGTTTGGACAATTTTATTTTTTATTCAGTATTTCCGTGAAAGACGCCACAAAGAGAATATCGGCTTGATTGGAGCAGCCACATTTTATGTCCCCGGAAAAAATTACTGGAGCAAAGTGACCCGTTCCCCAATTGGATTGCAAACTTGCCAACAATAAGGTGGTGGATCGCTGCATTCCTTTTAAGCAGATTAGTGCTAAGCAACGCTTACAAACCACAAACGTTTACAAAATGATTACTATTGCAGTCTATTTTATTCAACACAATGAAGCAAATTTCTCGGTGGCACTTGGAATTGAGAAGCTGGTCTCACCAAAATTATTGGAAACAGTGAAATTTACTCAGAAATCTGGAATCGTTTTTTCGTAACCAAAATTGGTGCGGGCGGATTTGGGAAATGTATTAGAAGTAGAAAATCCAAAAAGCGCATCATTAAAAGGAAATACACACATGTGTCATATTTGTGGTTTTACGATTAGAATATCTCGCCAGAATTGTGCTTGTTCTAGGAGAGTGAAGAATAGCAGTTTTAGAAAGAGGATACAGGATTATGAATTACAGGAAAGGGCATGCGTATGCATTTCATCAAGTCAGTAAGACAGTGCGGCGGAAGAAGACAAAAATTGTGATTCTCAAGTTAGCATTAGTGGAAGATCTAAAGTAATTCAACTACATTTTTGGCGGTTGGTTTTTACCATTGGTCTCAAATGGTAAAAACCAACCGCCAAAAAAAGAGTTGAGTTACTTTAGATCTAAGCCGACGATATGCTTTAGCAACTTTTCTTGCTTCTCCAGGAGACAAAGACGTAGGCAAAGCAAGCTGCTGTCCTTGAGAATGGATTGTAGTACGTGGTCTAGCAAAACCTGCTGCTCAATAGCAGCAACAACATAAAAAGTATTAAATGCATACACGATGAAATTTGTTTGCTAGGCTAAGCATCTGATCGATCTCGGTTTTGAGTAATTTTTGCGAGGTATTCTGACCTTTCCATTAAAACCTGGATACCGTCGAACCAAAACTGAACTGAACTGCTGCAAAATGCGATATAAGAAAGATATAAAGTCTTGTAATTTATTCTAATATCTTCATATATTAACACGGTGTGTCAGTTTACAAAGATAACCTAAAATGTTGTGATTCTCTTGATTTAGGTCACCTAAAATAGGTGGAATGATTGGGTGCTATTAAACATATTCTTCGACAAATCTCACCCTACAATTCATATATTTTGCAGTCAATTTTGTCCAGGAATTGATGAATGCAAGCTCTACGCTAACAAACAAGATTGGAGATAGAGACTTGGTTTGTGAATGGTAGCGAGTTGGAGAAAGTGTGACCAATCAGATTACTCAGAGATTATCTCAACGTTCAGTTATTAAACGTTTTGCATGTACTTTAATATCAACATTCACTTTGTTTGTTATTTGTATGATGACTTATTCAAATGGATATATACAGAAGGCAATGAACTTGGTCTGGAATTTGACAGTAGAAATGGGAACCAAACTGAAGAGGTATTCCAGAGAAGGTACAGAGGCGAGAATTAGAGGAGGAAAGATTTGTTTTCGTTTTTGATAAACCCGGAATGGGAGAAAACTTATAATTAGGAGCATGGGTAGAAAATTTCTCAGTGCAAGCAATACTCGATATAATTGTGACGACTCTACAAATTTATGTGATAGACTTTGTTAAACATCATGGTTTCATATCTGGCTTGCATATAGAAAATATAGTTTCCGCTTTATTAGAAATGACAATACATACATAGATTTGAAAAGGAAATTTTAAATCAGTTGTTGAATGACAATGGTGATAATAGTGCACACATTAATGGTTTCTTTGACGATATCGATGGGATTCAAGATGAGCGTCGCGATATGGCCGCTGATGAACTTGATCCAGAATTAGGAAATTTGCGTAGGTTAGCCGAGCAATGCATTCAAATTCCTTTCTCTGTTACAGAATCTGATATACATGCATAGCAGGTAATCCGTCGCAGAAATTTATGAAGAACAAGTAATGCGAGGCGAATTTAGTTTGCCGTCTACTCAAACGGATGCAATGTTTCATCTCTATGGCAAGCTAATTAGCAGCCCAAATTCAAATGTGTAAAATTTGACCTTTGCGATTTAAAATTGACCTTTGATGACAAATATTATTTTTATCGTATTTCCCGTGTCAAAAACAACCAGCCTACTAATTTTCAGCCCGAAATTGGAATTTATAAAATTCGGCCTTTGCGAGTCAGAAATGGAAGTTTGGAAATTTTCGAACGGAGGGTAATAACCTTTTTGGCACGGTAGCAGGAAAGCTGCCATTGACAATCTCATAAAGAACGAAGCGGATGGGGCATTTCAACTTCAAACAGCCTATGATAGAAAGCCCATTTACCCAACTTGGTCTCCCAGCACCAAATCGCAAAGTTCGTTGTATTAACCATATTGGAATATTCTCGGGTTCCAAAATATTAAACGCTCCATAACAATATCCGTCACGAGCCATTAATTTCCGTGTATATCATTGCCATAATATCATTACTTAAATGTCATATCTGAAAAGAATATTTTCCCACTTCAAACAACCAACCAAAACAAGTTTTTAGCAATATAAGAATGAGGAAAGAAACATTTCAGAAATTTAACAAGCCGCATAGTTACTGCATTATTTTGCTTCCAAACAATTTACACAGGTAAATAATGGTTCACTTTGTGTTTTAGTTGCATGAATCAGGAATTGATACATCAGGGATTACTATCTTTTTCACTTTGTCAGAATTCTGTGTCAATTATTATTATTCCGTTGTAGATCTATCTAAATGTGATTAAAGTTGGTGGTGATAGATGAGATGCTGGAGATGAATACTCTTTGCAAGCCTATCTTGCAAAATTTATTTGTATGTAGATATCCAATTGCATTAAATCCTTTCCTTTTCTGGAATGTACGTGGACAATATTGGACAGGACGGAGTAAATCATCTCTCGAATGAATTTACGACTGGGTCACTTTTTCTTCTGGCAGGATTCACCGAATCAGATTTAACCCATCACATTTTAGGAGAGGCATACCCTGCTATCCTATCAGTGTCTTGCTTAAAGATGAAAGCAGTGTAATATAAACATTTCAATTCCTTTTCACAAGGTGACCTGACATTAAGGATAAATTGTTGTTCATTTTCTGCAAGTCCTTATTTGAAAACCTGTTAAGCTAACAAAAATTCTCGGAGGAATGTCTCATGGATCCATTCTTGACTGCGGTCTCGGTGATTTTTGAATAATGCAGGTGGGTGGAAAAATTGGAATAGCTCTATTACCTTGCTCCTACTACAGACCCCATGATAAACGCGGTCCTGGGTCTGGACCAATATTACAATTATTATAGTGCGTTGAACACGGCGACGGCTGGCAAATGGGTCACAAGCTACTCCTGAAACTATTTACTTCTCCGATTCTCTCACACAATTCCAAGATCTTATAATGCTCATGTTCCATGCCAATTTCCTTAAGCGTGTCAAACTTCAGTGAATGCCATAGATCGCCACCTGCTTTTAATTCATCCTTTAAATTAAAATTCTTAAAATAATTATTTCAGCATCTAACCCGCTTTCAATTTAATTGCAGGACAACAAGCAAATAGTTAGTGACACAATCAAGTTTAATGATTAAAAGCATTGGACTAACCGCTTGAATAACACTAAATTATACCATAATCGCTTTAGTAGAACAAACTCTTAGAAAGTATTCTCGTTCCATTGGAATATGTTAAGGAAGCCCTTAGCCCGGGATGGAATTCCGATTGCATAGAAGACAGTTAAGATTGGATTCCTACAAAAGAAACGAAATATTCCCCTTTTAAAATAAATAGTAAGGCAATAAGGTGACCATAATGGTTATCTTCAATCCAACCTGAGATAATTTGGTGGCTTAACTTCCACCATTCTTGTTGCTGAATTCAGTGTAGCAGCAGCAGACAATTGCGCAGGTCCTGCTCTTTTGCACGCAGTTCGGGTCTGACGCGATGGAGGGTCCTTCCAAAGCCAAATGTGAAGACTGATTCCACTGGAAATTGTGTGGGTACGCTGATAGATTGTGTTCAGAAGAATATTAAACAGAAATTTGTATTGATGACTATATTCACGTAACTCCCTACCTGAACATAATGAAAGTAAAAAAGAGTCAAAAATTTATTTCTAAGTTAATTATTGCTTTATTTAAAACATCATTACCTTTCCGGTGGTTTGGTTGCATCTAAACCGCGCTAACATCCAATTTCCTATTCCTGGAGAATTGAATCGGAGAGGAAAATAAAAAAATAACAGAAATTTCCGATGTCTTGTCCATGTTTAATGAGGCAATTGCACTTAAACATTTAACTATAACAGTTTAAATAAATAAATTACTGGAACTTCTTTACAAAATTACGTATATGGGTGGAACCGGATAGAATTTAAATCAGAAGTGTTTTGTGCCGAGCAAATCTGAGAATAGATTTTTCATAAGAAGTTCTTAAAATATACAGAGCTAGCCAAACAGATGATTTGGGTGGAAAGGTGACCTTCAGCTATTCCTGCTCTGTATTATGACTAACTTTACCAATCACACTACCAATATTAACGGAGAGGAGTAAGGCAATCAGAAAACTGGATGCTCCCAGGAAATTAAATTGTTTAATTTAGAACATTTAAAAATTGAATTATTAATTTGAGCTGAGTTCCGATAATTAAATTGCCAACAGCATATTTTCCAATAACAATCAAGGTAGGTATATTTAATCCACAATATTTATATGTGGCGTTTATTTTAAACTTATTTCTTTAACTTACATTATTACACATTTAAATAGCTCGCATTTTTTCATCATTATTTTCAGGACGTGGTCTAGACTACGATGCTTATCTTGCTTTCCTGGATGCGATGCAGCGGGTGCACGAGGTAACTAAAATGCCAGAAACAATTTAATTTGTATTTCCAAACAAGAATATTTAAAAAGTCTAAAACGTAATTCCTGAAGAGCGGCTTGTCACAATCTGACATGAGTTTATAATGAATGGTCAAAGTGTAACTTTTCAAATTAATTGTTTTATCAAATTACTCCAGGGGCGAAATAATCCTCCAGCTGGCGTTGGAAGCAACAACTCTCCACCGGCAACAGTTACACCTGGGTATGGCTTTTCAGTCTACCACCGACATGACGTAAATGTTTATCATCATTATCATGTCCAAAACTCTCCAAATCCACGTCAAACTCAGCAACAACAACAAACAGCTTCTCAAAAACAGCCATCACAATGCAATGTAACGTAATCATGTTAAAGTGGTAATTGGTCATCCCGGAAAAGAAATAATTAAATTTTTTATTAAGATAAAAATGGGACCAGGGGCCCCCATGCAAAATGAATTTGAGAAGAATATTTTCTAAAAATGATAGTAAATCCTGACAACATATTGTAAATGTCGTATCCATTTTTGAATACTTAATTGTAATTAAAGGTTTCAATATCACAAATCAATTAAATAAACAAATAACTGAATTCCTTTAAAAAATTATCTGGGCAGAGAGATTCAATTTAACCATAAATTACATTTTTTCAGATTGTCTGGAAGCTTTCAACGTATCACAGCCGGGTAGGCATTTTACATACATTTATATACAGAAATTTATGTATTAAGCGGCATTTAAAGATATATTGTCACATGCGAATTGTGGTTTATATGCCTATATTCATTCACAATGTTTTATTTTTAGGCTCAGATACATAATATATACATACGTACATAATATCTTCACAAAATTATTACGATTTAAAAAAATCACATTTCTAGAAAAATCCTTTACATCATAATACCAATGGATAAAAATCCGTCTTCAACTTAAAATCTGTTTGGTCTTAAAATGATAGAGAAAACTATTTTTGGAACTAAAGGTCAGCGCAACTAGAGAATTGGAACATTAGTCCAAGGATCGAAAATAATAAATGGGTGCCTTAAGGAATTAAGTCATCTTTTTTCAACCATGGCTTCAGAATTGGCTCTGTGATTTCTTCCCAGAGATTGGATTTTGTAAAGATTAATTGTGTCGGTAATATTGTGATTATTTTTAATTTTTGCTTCTTGACTACGAGATTCTAACAATTTAATATGATCCTGGCTTTCACTCAGCGACCATTAGTGACATGAAAATTATGCCCGTCTTAAAAAAACTCTCAGCTGGCAAAGTGTGATATGTCAATTGTTTATTGCGATCGCAGAATTTTGTTAAAACCTAATCAAATGTACGTCATGGTTAATGCAAATGGTTAGAGTATTCTACCACCGTGTCCTGAAGATTTCTAATCCATCGTTGACAATTAGAGTATGAATATCTAGGCCACTTTTCACAAGTATAAAATATACTTGCCTAGTATATTTTATTCAACCAAAATGGAGTTTTCTTGTTTTTCAAAATATCAGAAATTTAACAAGCCGCATAATTAATACATTATTTTGCTTCCAAAAGTTCCAAACAATTCACATGTTTTATATATTGCGTAGCTTTGTGTTTTTATTTCATGTAGCAGGAATTGGACATCTGGGATTTCTATCTTTTCCAATTTTTTCAGAATTCAGTGTCAATAAATATTACTCCGTTGTAAATCTATCTAAATTTGATAATAGTTGCTTGTAAATGATGGGATATTGGGGATAAATACGCTTTGCAAGCTTATCTTGCAAAATTTATTGGTATGTAGATATCCAATTTGCATTAAACCATTTCCTTTTCAAGAATGTACGTGGACAATATTGGTCAGGACGGAGTAACAGCCATCACAATGTAATATGATGTAATTTTATTAGTATTCAGGCTCTATCAACAGGAAACTAGGATGTTGCAAAGTTTGTGCAACATAATAATAAACACTTCAGTTTTTGAAGACAAATTTTAGCAATGCTAAATGTTGTACCAAAATGTAAATATAACAAAAGGGATATTCCACAAGTTCATAATGTTTTGAAGGTGATCACTGGAATATATTGGAAAGCTGAATTTAACTTATGACATGTTTCTTCTCTTGTCTACATTTGTTATTTTTTTCATGAATGGAAACCAGTATTTATCAAGCATCAAAATATTTACTGTTGGCTTGGCCATTTAGATAATTAAAATTCTTACATGCGCGGCTGATCTTGTAACAATTTTTTTCCATTAATCAAATCCCCCCAAAACTCATTAATACTTCTAGATAATTTTCAGTGCGTCCCGTTCACCCTTCTTGCTGGAGTAGTCATTGTAGCAGAAACAGGCCTTGGTCGTTTTCTAGGATCTTGCACTAATTAGTTTCGTTGGTTGTGACGGTGAAGAAGCGTCATGTGTACAATGAGCAATTTAGTTGTCGCATTATTTTCCCCTACGCTTTTGCACTAGAAATTGTTGAGGTTGCTGATGTGGCGCAGTGTACTGGACAGGCTCTTCCGTGTCCATTCAAATTTTTTTACCACTGCTCAAAAATCTACTGAACAAATCGATACTAATGCCATTCTGATGGTTTTGATTTTAGACAAGGACTGACATCGAAGTCATTCCATTCTATGAATGGACCAAGCTGGAAACCGGAAGTACATTTTTTCAGAAATTAATCCGTGGAATAGGATCACCAAAGAAAGAACGAGCATCCACTAATAAAAGTAGTTAAATGATCCTGTTTGTTGACGCCGATTCATCAGACGGTACGGTAAATTACGATGTCTCAAATTGAATTGAAAGGCTAATTAATAAATTATTATTTACGGAAGGTACATTATAAAAACAGGACGTGGGGGTGCGGGATTGCAATTGCAGAGCTAGTGGAAAAGAGTAAAGTGAATTAAAAACTACAATGTTAGTTTCTATTATGGCAAGCTTTTGCAATAAGTTTGAAATAATTTTGATAAATTCTTAATCTTTTTAGAGAAAAATAAGACTGTTGATGTAGCTGATACCTTAAAAACTATAAATAAATATAAATAAAATTATAATATTATCATAAACTTGTCATACCATAATATGAATGTAAATATGAATTTAATTTGACATTATATTTTTCTGATATGCAATGTAGTTTACCTTTTGGGGGAATAGACTAGCAAATAAACTCAATTTTTGTTACGTTTTTTCAATAAGCTTACGTTTAATTTGTAAAATAAAAAGGAAATTGAGTTGAATGCTGATCAAGTAATCGTGAAAAATTGTATATATGAGAAACGACCTGTTATTCATTCACTAACTGATATAACCACTGTAAGCGCACTTTTTAAACTTATTCGAATTTTTATATTTTTTTATTTTTTAGTTTACAAGCACGAGCACGCAGACGACTTTCCCCTGGAGAGGAAATGGGTTTTTGGGTTGGTTACCGAGGGATAAAGAATGAACATCAGTTTGTAGAATATTGGACCAATTATTTTTCTTGACTTTTTCCTATTTTCTGGATAAGATTCCAGCAAATTCGTAAAAGCTATCCGACGCTCACAACTGATTACATTAGCACTGAGGAATTGGGTGTGTCTTGTGTTTGTGAAATTTAACTATTCATTTGGATGGTGCAGTATAACTGCTGCAAAATACCCTTTTAGAAGATATAAGATTAGCTGAATAAAATAAAATTTCGTCTTCGCTTGTAGGAAATAATTGCTCCTAAAATACGAATTCAGCACTTGACATGATCGAATTTTAGATATGAAAGGTCGTAAGGTTTGAGGTTTGTAGGTTGAGCAATGGTAGGTTGATAATAATGAAGCTCATTATGCAATGTTGACCAGAAAGTAACTCCAAATTTATGTTTTAGCAAAAATAACAATCCGAAACACGTTACAACTGTTCGATTGACACACATATGTGATATTTGCCCAAAACGTTACCACAAACCAGGTTTTGCCAAAACATCCAACTATTATGGCACTTTACTTTCCTTGTTCCGCATTTTCAACGCAGCATAAGGAAAAATAAGAACCTTATGGTAGGCGAGCGTATGTAAGTCTGTGGTAACTAGAAAGTAAAAAGTTTGGATACAGAGTGCTGAAAACTGTCAAATTCATCAAAACATCCAAGAGATTCATGTTATCCGTTTTTCCAGATGTGCCTCAAATGTAAACACCTATCACAACTGAAAAGTTTGTACGTGCACTATGCCGGCTATGTTGTTGCATTCCAGTTTTGCTTGATCGCTTACACAAACAAAAAACAAGTTAACTTTAGAAAATATTTTTCAGCTGGAGTTTTTTAATTCCATATTTTTGTGATCATTTTCGTCAGGATTAAGTTATTAATTTTAAACATCCTTTCCAAAGTTATTGTGCTGAAATGGAGGAAAGTTTATTGGACTTCAGGATGATTTGTTGAATGAATGGGGATGGTGAGAGAAATAGCTAAGTCTTTTCTAGAAATTAAATTTAATTCAAACCGTTTTTTGTGATTTTTATGTAAATTAATTTCACTCCGCTTAATTTTTCTCAGTGGTGGATTAATTGCAGCTTCAAAAAGAACGGATACTAGTACAATTTCGGAAATTTCCGAGATTAGTATAAAATTTAAATAGTTTAACAACCAAGAGCAAGACTACATTAGTGAGGCTGCTAGTATTCCAGAGGAGGAAATTTACGTGAACGATGAAGACAATCAAGATGGTGCAGCAGATTCATTACAAGATCCTCAAGGTGACCAATCTTCTGAATATTTTCAAATCAAAATCATGTAATAGTGGGAGTCAATGAGTCTGATTATGATCGGCTTTTGATTATAATCGCCTAGAAAAATGATCGACTGGGCGCGCGAAATTTAAAAAACCCGATCATAATCCAAAATTATTTTGAGCTACTCGCGAGTAGCTCAAATCCAAAATGATCGATCATTTTCAGTTTTCACATGTCATTGCTGCCACTAGTTCAACCTAGCACCGTTATACTACAACTAATTATTTTTAATTCTTAATTACGGCTTTAAGATGCTTTTCGTATACATTTCCCCCAAATTATGTGTTTTTAAAATAAATAAAACACTGAAAATTTAATTTAAATAAGTATGTCATTTAACTATGCTTGAGTGCAGCACTGTTTACTACACAGCTGATGGAAAATAGATTATCTGCTCAAAAATTTAATCGGTATGGTCAACGAATAAGAAAAATAATCATGATGAAAAATGACGATTATCATCGGCTACGATCATAATCAAAACGCTTTGACTCCCACTACTATCTCGAATGAAAAATAAAATCCACACCAATACCACCACCATCACCACTGCTTGAGCTCTGTCAGCAAAAGATGAAAGCTACAGGAAAAAAGATAGTCAAGTCAAGTGAGGAAAGGGAAAGGGGATAGATGGGAGAATAATGATGAAGTATGGAGTAGTGAGCAATGGCAGAAAAATTCTTTTAATACGTACATATATTTTGCACAGCAATCCCCTCAAGTATTTTTAGCCATCATCAAAGCGATATGTAATATTATGTGATATACATATTTATAAGTTATCATCATCATCATTACAGTGCAGAAATATTCCAGAGTGTCAGATGGAAACCTTGTTGGTTTGGATGTTGAACACAACATCAAAGTGAAGTACCATTAGCACCACTCCACTCTTGCTGCACCCTGTTCACTAATAAATAAATGGAAGGACGGGATGACGACGACTAGGAGGAGGTGGAGAGAAGGAGGAAAAAATATTGTAGAAGGGAACTAATGATGCAAATGGAATCGAATTTCAAAAAAATACTCAGCTGTAACTTGGATGCATGTACACACAGAGTATAATATGCAAATGATGCACAAATCTACATACATACTGCTACCTCTGTACATGGTCGTATGCAAATGGAGAAATTTGCCTGGAATTTTTCTAATGAGATGTAGTGATGAATTCACTGCCACACCACTACACTCCCAGCTTTATTCGAAAAGGAATTTTTATTGTTGGAAACCTGGATATGGTGTGATCTCTATATATGTACATTTTTCGTGTATACCCAACAACGTCATCGTCATTTTCCCACGGGGAGCGTTTACTACAGTTACGACAGCAAGAGAAGTGGCAGCGCAAATAAATTTTTTATAGGATTGCTCATCATTATCATCTGGCCTTTTCACCGGTCGGTGGTGGCATTTCCTTTTCTTGGTGTTAGAGAGTGAACTGGCGAATGAACAAAATGTTTATCTCTCTTTCTGAAATTCTTCTGAAAGTAATTTACTTACTATTACTACTACACACACAAACACACATGCAAAGGGATACTGAAAAGATTCTATAGTGAAAGTCTATAGTGATCATGGGAGAATATAAGGGGAAAGAAAGAAAAGAGAAAGGAAAAATGACAACAACAACTTTTGCATGTGATCAGCGAGAGATAGGCGTCGGTCTGACTTGCTCCCTCTAAAAAATGTCAAATGTCATAAAAAAGTTGGTTTGGTATTTGGTATGTTTAATGAAGAAATGGATGAATTGTGACAGAAGTGTGACAAAACGTATGAGGCATGCTTTTGTTTTTTGCAAGATATCAGAACGACCATGACATGGGTAAATATTGATTTATGTGAAAGAATGGAAGTGTAGGTAGGAATGACAATAATAATAATAGAACATGAAGGTTGATAATAATAAATAATTAATTGCTACAGAATACTCTTACAGCCTCGTTAGCGTATTCACGACCTGTGAAAACACACACAGAAAGCAAAAGGGTTAAAACGAACTGTAAAAAAATAACTAAATATTTTTTGTTTTACTTTTTTCTACCTTATCTTTGGCAAGTAGAAGTTGTCTGACGACCACACTATCAGCTAAAAGGAGGACCCTGGTGACAGCAGCAAGTAGACAGCGAGCCGCTCGGACCATGGCAGCTCGATCCGATATAGCTCTAGGAACATGACGACCATCCAGTCCCTCCCCGTTGTACTCACAAAGTTTTTCGATTGTTGTCCCTGAGAAAAAAACGATAGTGATAACATTATCACGTCACCACGTCAGTCATTACGGTGCTGTGATATCTGATAGCATTTTTATGTTTTTAACCAAACAACCAAAAAATTTACAAACCAAAAAAAAAATTTCAATTTTCTACCACAATCACAAACAAAGGCTTTCCACTGACAACTGATTACGTCAGAAGTTTTTGTGGTGAGTGAATAGAATACATATAGTTTTAGCTATTTCAATAACATCAGGGAC
>JAHZMV010002534.1:0-48883 GCA_027743765.1 Coecobrya sp. COE2 | reverse complement strand
GGAAATTTATAAGTATAAAAAGGGTTCTCAGTAGTAGTCTACCCTTTTTTATACTTATAAATTTCCGGTTATAACTGGATCGCGAGTGCAGGCATCGCTAGAAGTTAAACAACTAAACACAGTACCTGCAGTGGAGAAAATTTTAGAAGCAGATTTTCTCATCATTGATTTTTCCTGATTTTCCATGTATTAAAATAATAAAAATCTCATTATTAGAAAATAAGTGACCTATTTTAGAGAGCTTAAGAATTTGTCAACGTTAGAAATAGAATGTGAATAATGGAAGAAAATAATGTGTCCAGTACTAAACAATAATACTGTTGTAGTATTACGCTGCACTAAATCTCATTAACATAGTAAATGTGTTAACTTCTATCCCAGTTGTCTGTATAACGCGTAAAGGTTTGTTTTATAAAAGACCGGGAGTGAGTAATGATTTTATGCAGGAGGATGATAAATTGAGACAATTATGAGCTCCTACAAGCGTAACTAACAAGATCTATGTCATCAGCATTTTGACTTTACACAATCCCTTTCGCCACCCAAGTTCACACTTTCTTTCATCTTTGGCTGTGAAGTGGACACATCATTACTACTACTCATTATTGCGGATAAAACAAGAGAATGTATGTCAAAAAGAAAGAATTAATTTTCATAATAAAGTTCTCGTTCACGTAAACTTTTAATTTGAATCGATACGGTAAAATATAAAGCCACTTATGACTGTGATTTAAAATAAGTGCCAATAATACCACTAATTAAGGCTAAATGTGATAAGATTATTGGCTATCGGAAATGATTACGCGCTGCATCTGATTCAAATAAATGTATCTCAAAATGTTTTGAATATAAGGCGGATCTGTGAAATTGTTACTTAATTTATTTTTTTATTTTACCATATTGAAATTTATAAATAATAACTATTTTCAGTAGGTGAAGGGCAATCGTATTCATTCCACTATTAAATGGATCAATAGTTATTATAGTTAAAATTAGACCCATTTTTTACTAGCAAAATTTCTTTGTAAACCGTCAATCATTAAAGTTGTCATTTTTCTTCTCTTTAGCCCACTAGTGGGATAGAAATTACTGCCTTGACACTAACTAACACTGCAAGAAATAGGGCTACGGAATAGCGAAAATGATAATCGTATCCTAATTGGATGATGTAATAGTTCATAGCAATTTTGTCATTTGCTTGCAAAAAAAACTAAATATTTATTGATTCATGATTACACAGCATTACCAAAACCTGACATTCTCCAAATGCAATGCCTAATTATTATATCATCGTCATGTAATGTTTGGATGTCAGAACAATGGAAAGATTTTTCTTTCTATGGTATGGTGTACCCAAAAACAGGGATGGGTGCCTGAACTGGATGGAATAAACTTATTGAGTGTATATATGTACATTCAAACTTCAAGTATATTTCTGAAGCCATAGTGCACTCACTGTTAAAACCATGTGCATGTATATGTATATACGTATTCCATCTTCCATACTTCAAACAAAGTACTGTACGCATAGCTCGGAAAAACAGAGATTCGTATCTGAGTAAACATAATATAATATGGCACAAAATTAAATGAACCAATTTCTAGTCAGTCGAAACAGACGACCACCCGACAGTGAGACTCGACAATCATCTTTTTTCTACCCTTAGTTTCTTTTATCTGGTGCTTCTCTCCTATTACGCTGATCATACTGATGGCATCATGATGTAACCATCAAAAAAGGCAGCAGACGTCCATTTCAGATGGAAAACATTGGTTTTCATTGGATGTGGATAGCCTTCGCCGTTGAAAAACCCTTCGTCAGCCTTACAACAAAAGTACATATAATATTGGTACCAGTGCTTCTATAATGTTAAAAGATTTCTACGCAGAATTTTGTATAATAGGGTACATACAATTTATATATACGCCCATATTTACAAAAAACATGACCGTGCACACCGAAAAAGTAACGTAATAATGATAATATCATCCTCCTGCACAGTGAGATGAGTTCTATATCATCCAAACCTGTTCGTTTACATTATCATCAACATGATATGCCTCCACTGCATTACCGTTGCTGCTGCGTGTTGAAAGCTATTTTTTCCAACATAATCCGTTATTTTCTACATAAAAATATTTTCACCCAAGTGAACAATAAACAGCAGGCGAGCAATGTACTTAATGAAGACCCTTTTCCGCTAAAAAATTAACGATATTAATTATTCCGTTCTCATTCAGTTTCCGTTTTAATTACAAAGGTGACAATGCGCTCTTCCACACTTCATTACTTAGCTTAGCATTACACAGAAAAGTGTGAGGTGAAATACTGCTCGTGTGTGTGCTACACACAGTTTATATTTAGAGGTACCCATTCACTTTCATCTAAGGTATACATATCCCCAACAAGCATAAAGTGTATCAACAAGAATACAGCCGTCGTATACTAAGCCGATGTATTTAAGCATTTTATGCTGTACGGGACAAACAAACGGTGAGTTTCCTAAAATAATACTTTCGTGAGTAGCAAGCCCTGAGTATTTGTTGCTGAATATATGCATACTTTGTTTTAAGAACTAATCCCCATTTGATCCATACTTAATCCTGGCTGATATCCTACATAATGTGGCTTACTTTAATTCAACTAAAAGAGATTCTTTTATAAATTATCATATAGGTATTCACTACAGGCAAATCTTTTTATTAATGCACTATGATGGTTTATGCAAGTGCCCGACTAAAGCCTACGTAGATGACGGAAAGATTACCAATATGAACTTACCAAAACCCATCGTATCAACAAAGAATTCTTCCTAAGGCTGGTTGTCGACTCTAATATTTCGCCAAATGAATGTTGATAACAATATAAATATTATAACTCAATTACATATACGGAATTATAATTCACAGTTCACATTGACTGGAATAAAAAGATAATGAACGAAGGGATGTATTTTACTACAGTTTACATTTAATTTAATTTGCTTTCCATGAGGAAAAAAAATTATTTCATTTTTATTTATTTACCCCATTAAGATGCAACACATAGCAAACATAGTTTGAAAGAACAATTTGTTAATTCCCAGAGTTTTTCGCTTTAATGTAAATGTTTTCACATGCTTAAATACTCTAACTTCCATCATATAACAGTACGCTAGGACCTCATCTAGAAATATTTCTCCACAAATATGCAATGCAAATATGTGTACAAATGGAAGGTACAAACTGTAAGTAGATATGAATTAAACTAATTATGAAAGATAATGTCAAAGGGATTCTTAAAAACTGTAAAACTATCAGCTTCAAATATCAAATTCAAAACAGGATAAAATTCACAGAAATACGACATCTATTACTAATTAGTCACACATAAACCGACATCTAGGAAGTCCGTGAATTATAAATGTGAAATAATTTGAATGGGGTAATGTCTGCAATTTTTATGTGAATACAATATAGTTTCAATCTCGACTAAGACTCAACTGATGTTGCAACTAGCACTACTACATTAACCAAGCAAACATGATCAACGATCATGTATTTGCACGTTTCTCTCGTTAAGCTTCACATTTTTTGTGTATGCTTACCCAACCACCATTGGGTAGACGGAATGATGGTTGAATGAGGCGTTGAATTGAGGGAGTGAGCAAGCAAAAAATGAGTAAAGTGATGTAAGTACATGGTGGGGCGAAACTCTGATGAAGTGTTTCAGATGTCCATCATTGCTTTTACTCTGTGTAGTAATACCGTAGCAGCAGTTTGTAACGCAACGGTAACCCTATAGGTTGTATAGTATATTAATACCGCTCTCTTTTTCTATTTTTTATCTCCTTTTCCCATTCACTTCAAAACATCATTCATTACACAACTTTTCCTCCTTTCCCTGCAACATTATATCTATGTGCAATCTATATGTATTTCTTTTCTCTATTATAACCAAGAAAATACATAAATAAATATAAATATTACTTTCCATAAATCCATATTATGTACATAATATACACAAGATGGCCTAGCCCAATTGTAGGGAAACATGGACTTTGAGTGACCTCAAAAATTGTATGCCGATAAGAAGGTGCAAATAGAATTACGGCTGATCTTGCTCTAGTATGTGCGCGCGTTTGTTTGCGTTTATCAATAAGTCCTTGTCATGCGAATGTTTTAAGTTACTTACTATGATTTCTGCTACTCGCGGATCCGACTTGTTGTTGAATTTCACAGAGATGATGAAGACAAAGGCTTACACATTTTGCCATTGCAAGCAATTCACCTTAGTAAAAGCTTTTTTGACCATGACTCAGCAAAAAGTTGGTGAAAAGAAGGAAGTCGTGTGCTAGCTTTGTTTGTTGTGTAGGGACAAACGCAACACCCATCATCTGCAGTTTCCCCTGTCTCGTCATCGAAAATAGTTTACAACGTGCGTTGTGTGATGATACGCTATCCACACTCCACATTGTAGGCCGCTGACGTTGATGATGATGACGTATGAGTTGACAGCAGATGGTACAAAACAGAAATTATAATGAATCTCACTCTTCATCGTCTTCAAAAATAAGTTTGCTTTACTTGTTCCCTCCTCACATTATACCAATGACCAATGGTGTAATGTGACAGAAATGTACACAAAGTATGATAAGTTGTGTTTGGCTATATGAACCGGAGACAGGTTGTCGGTTTGTGTTTCTTTTCATGTTTCTTTTCTTAATGATATTATTATAGAATATAAAAAGGATGAAAGCAAAGTAAAAGAAAAAGGGTTTGGTGTGTTTTCTATATTTACGCTGTTTGTTCGCTGAGTGACATAACAGAAGGAGACGGTGACACTTTGTTGTTTTTCTAAGTAAGCACACATCTACTCTATTCGCTCGTTCTTGAAAACACGGTTTTTTGTCTGCGTGCTTGTATGAGTCTGCTGAATGTGTAACTGTAGGTTTGTGTATGTATGTTCAGGAGACAAAATCAGGATGTCAGAAGACAGACGGATGGAATCAAACAACAAGTCACCACCACAATACCAACACTCTTTTTTGGATGTCTTTCTCCTTCTTGTTTCTCATTTTATTTGATACAGACTGACTGTTGAGGAGTAAAAGAAAACGACAAGGATGATGATGAGGAGAAGAGTGCAGCGAGAGAAAAGCAGACAGCGAAAAAGAGAGAGAGAGAGGAGGAACAAAAATTGTACAAGTGGTCTTGTGTGTTTTTATATATTTGAGAAGAGTAAGTAGTAGTGGTGATGGTGGTATGGTGGTCGCAATACATATGATCATGATGGAAGCAGTAACGAAATGGTACATACAACTCGATGGTCTGAAAATGTCTTTTTGCTTTTTTGGTGCAGTATGTAGTATAACCAACTATATACATATGTATTACCACATTTCCAGCAGAAAAAGGAGCAAGTAGCCGCCATATCACAGTCAGACTAATAGGAACAGTTGGACTATATCTTTGTGAATTCTGAAAAGCTTATCGTCACAGTGGCGTGTGTGTGTACACTTTGCTTTATATTAAAAATATAAATGTCTTCTGTGACTATACGTTACCAGACATTGTGTTCGTACAATATGTATGTATTCCCATATAAACTGAAGTAGAGAGAATTTCCGGGCATATCTTTTTGGAAGAAGGAAGTACAGAGAGAAAAAGAAAGAGGAACAGTGAAAGAGAGAAGTCGGGTCTTCGTCAAAGACAGGAGGGCAAGGCAACTCGTGTTTTATCCAATTTTATCCGCAGAATCCACGGGATTGGTAAAGGGAAAGTGTCGTTACGTTGCGTCCTTAGCGCCGGTACCATACCATTCCACTTTCAACGGCAGCATAATGCACACTGCTGCTACATACTACTTTAGAAATAGAGCTTCAACTTGTTTCAACTTTTATACGTACATATTCTATACACTCCTAATGCCACCACTGATGTTTGCACTTGAATTCCTAGTTTTCTCTATACTTTTCCACACACCAAACCCGAATGTTATAATGAATAGTGCAAAGTTGGATTCGTAATATAGGCAGACGGCTATATACACACCACTTGATGATGATGATGATGATGACGACGGAACAAGTGATACGTAGTAGTAAAGTTAGTATGGAAAAGACAGGGAGAGAGCACAATGTTGTGTGTGAGAGTGAATGGCTGCCACTGCTACCACTCACTACTCACTGCACACTATACTCTAAACTAGGAAGAGAAACGGAGAAAAAGCTACATAATCATGCCCTTCTTCACTCGATCGTTCCAACACCACCGTTTCTTCTTGACTTGAAGCAGCAACTTGCATTTTATACAGAGTTTGTAAGTTATAGTTAGCCAAAAGAGAACCTTAGCAGGAGCGGAGAAGCACCATAAGCATCTCCACCACCAGCTTTCTATTTTTATGTGTTTTCTTCATTGCAATGGCAGAATGGCACAAGTAGTGGTAGTAAGTAGTAGCAGCATGTGGTTCAGCAATCAAGTCGACTTTCTTTACGGACTTTTTTCATTTTTTTCTCCGTCTCTCTCTCTCTCTGTATATACGAATATAAAACCACTTGTGTTTCAATGTACTACGCATTTTTACGTTTATTTCCTCTGTCAAGAAGTATACTAGTTTATTCATCTCTACTATGTGCTACTTCCCGTTTGTAATAATAATACTACGAAAAAAAGCAGTAAGTACGCTTGATATACATACATAGCGGATTTTACGGCTTTTTGCCTTAGCAGTTGTATAACAATACTTTGCATGGAAATCATCCCAATGTGAAAAATGAGCACTCTCAGATTTTTTCTCTTTTTTTTTCTTAAAAATAATAATCCCGCAGCTTTCTAATATACACTTCTTTTATTCCACAGGAAGTCATATATATAATACACACGACTAAAAACTTGTATCATGAAAATAGACACAGGCCTGAAAATTTGTGTAGTTGTTCATTTCACAAAAGAGGAAATGTAGAGAAAAGGATGCAGTTTAAGTCTAGGAGGATTTCACTCCTTTTTTGTCATTGTCGACAAAAGCAGCGTGTGGTGGATGCTATGTACATGTCTTTCCACTGACAAACGATGCAGCAATCTATCACATAGCAAAAGCTACATAAACTTCTCACCATACATCCACTAATGAAATCTTCAAACACTGGCATTGCCACTTGCTATGCTATTATTTTAAACGACCACTTTACTCACTGTCTACGAGGACAGATCTTTTCCTGTGCACTAACTATATGAACTAGTTTCGTACAGGCACGATATATTATCTTACATTTATAGGTAATTAATATTTAATTAAATCAATTAACAATAATATGCATAATATGCACTACATCAAAGGAAATTTTTCTTGATCCCATTGCACTAGCATGGCATTATCTGCCACCAGCAAACAACTGAAAGCAAATCAGGTAAAATGATGTGTCGGGTTTACATTTATCCTAGATGAAGGTTCACGTAAGCTTACACGAGGATCACTGAACAAACCTCTTTTCCTTACTGCTGGACATAATACGTTGCTTGCTTTCAGGAACGAGGATCACAAACAACAGACTCGAAGCTAGAAGTCTTCTGATGCTCTCACACCCATTTCAAAAGTTTATCTTTTAACTCTCGTGCTAATGTACGTGTCCAATTTTTTGTCCTCCTCTTATCCTCTTATTCTTCGTCTTCCTTGTTGCATTCATTCTTCCATACAATATCTATCCATGTGTCCCGTTTTGGTAGTAAAGCTACTTCTTTTGCTCCATAAAGAGTCAACTAGTCAACTTGACGTAATAAAAAAAAGTTTATAAAGGTAGTAGTAAGTAGTTGTAAATGGGGTATAGTACTTGCACAGACAAATCTACAAGACTGTTCACTGTATATGTAATGTTCAATGTTTTGTATTTATATATTTATATGGCCCATACATTTCTCAACATTTTCCAACTACAAAATATTTTGTACCCATTTCTAGATAACATTATTGCACAACAATATAATAAAAATATATTACAAAACAACAAGTTTATGTTGTAGAACAAAGCGTTGTACTCAAGGGTATGGTGCTAACGTACTGTATAGGTATATTTTAAGTAGAAAGTTTCATCGACAATTGACGACGACACAACAACGGCGGTGGTTGTTGTCGAAAATTCTTGTCACACGTATTATTATTCGGAAAAGACTTGACGACTGGGGACTGCCCAATGAAACAGAATATAATGTACAGCCTTGTAATACAATGTAATGCATTTTTTTCTAAAAGAATCATAATACATTACACTAGTATGGACAAAAACAGCAAGAAGAACAAGGAGAAATTGTTGGAGAAGATAAAGTATTCAAATTAACTGAACTCAGTATTTGTACATATTTGTCAAACGTTGAATGCAAAAAGCCATCTTGTACATTCATGTTGCATAAGAGTTTTATAGAATTTATATATAAATAATATACAGATGTAGTATATTTAAATACCAACTTCTATTCTATGCAGTCGTATACACCCCTTTTGTCTAGTTATTCAATGTACGTGCTGAAATATATGTTGTTAACACTACCACTACCACCCGGAAGTCGGAATAGATATCTGTTTTGTGTTACGCAACAGCATAACATTACGATGATAAGTCTAATGTTCCTACTGCCCGTACTCTCTGTGGACCAAGAAAAGGCATTGTCTTCCTCTGTCTACTGAAGTTACTTGAAAGCATGATACACATTGGTGAGCAAAAAACGTACAAGCCAAGAATAATAACAATAGTAATAATAATGCCTGATAAAAACCAAGCGAGAAACAGCATTTGTTGGAATAATAGGAGAATAGTGTTTCATGTAACGCAAAGCTACGTACACTAATGAAAGTATGTATGTATGAATATATTCTGTTTAAAAATATACATGTTCTTAAATGGTACATAGACGTTGTTATTATTATTACTATTCCACTCGGTACATCATCACCATGTGGGTACGCCGACGACGAATTATGTATGTGGATCTTCGTGAAGCAATAAACTCAAACCATGCGTGTGTGCCTACATTTGAAATGGAAGGACCATTTACAACAACATTTTCGTACAACAGATATTATATACGTTCATTCATGAATAACGAACCAATGTTATTATTATAATGCGCCACCTTTTAGTGGTATTTTTTGCATCCTCTTTTTCACTGAATCAAGATACGTATGTATATGTATCCAGTATCCACCTACCTATACAGCCGCATAAAATCCATTTTTAGGTATCTTTCCCTACAAAAGTATGCAATGATGGCAGCAGTAATAGTTGCAATAATATTTAGAACAAGTTAATATTTCATATATAGGCTAGAATAATATATACACCATAAAAAGAGCAAATACAATGTTGTGGAAAAAAATGAAGGAAAGAGTGAAAGAGCCCAGCTTCAGCAAAAACAACATGAATGTGGGTAAATGCTTATTTATAATGTATACCGAAAAATAAGAAATATATGTACACAATGCAATGTATTGTTGTGTAATATAAAGTATAATGTCAGGCTAGGCATATTAAAGGGAAGGAAAATGTATAAAATCATATATTATAAGCATTATAATAAGGCAACGTTACTTATGAAGAGATGAATACGTCCAGCTTTTATTCACAATATAAAAAGCAGCACAAGAGTGAGAGAAGAGAGAAACACAGACAGAGAGAAGAGGAGTGAAGAACATAAGCAAGCGTGGAAGAACCTTTTAACGAAAGAGAAAAGCATCTCTTCACTTAAAGCATGAGAGATAGAATGAGCAAAAGTATGAGATATACAATAAAGGCATGCGGTAGTTATTGTAAAATTCTAACCAGAGAGGAGGAAGAATGAAGAGAAGAAGGAACATCACAGACAAGAGCTCATAGGCAACAACGACCAAGTTTACTCTTCTGCTATTACGATGCTACTACTACCACCACCGCCGCCGCCACGATCATACACAGTGAAGAAGAGAGAGACCCCCAAATTTTGAAGCAAATGGCCAACTATAAATCCTAGCAATAAATTTTATTACCCCCTCGTGGAGCTCACTGCCATCCCATAAATAACGCACCTAAAAGTCAAACGCCGCGAATATAACCTTTAACCATGCTACTAGGAATAAAATGAACGAACGGAAAAAAAGAAGAAGGAATAATACGACAAGAACTGACTACAACATTCTGGTCTGCCTTTTAAGTTACGAAAAAGGAATATTATGTATGTATTTATATATACCTATATGCCTGCATACACACAGACATTATAAAATAGTTGCATTTTTTGGGTACTGATATTTCTCCTGCTTACAGTTCCTACCACCACCACTACTACATCTACTTCTTCAACACACATACTTGCCACCACACCATCACCAGGCAAAACGATATTACTGCACTCTACTTCACTGCAAGCTCTTCTCTCTATATCTTTCTGAAAATAATATACAAGATCTGCATCAAAAAGGAGAAAGAGATGAAGAAGAGAAAAAAATGTATTGAAAACGTAACAGCAGTAGTAGTAAGCAAGCATGCAAGAGGAAGATGGAATAAGATATACAACAAGATGTACAAAGAGATGTGAAAAGACTCCTTATAATTCTTTCTAGAAAAGGGAAAAAGTACCATACATTTTTATACCCTTTTGTGGAAGGAAAGAGCGAATTTCTTATTTATATTAGATATTACTTGCAGGAAGCAAAAATCGCAGAAGCAGCTGATGGCGAGAATGAACAAAAGTCATGGAGTGGCGATGATATGGTAGCTGAAACAAAGTTTTTCTCATTTCTCATCTTTACATCTACATTTTTTGGTGTTTCGGCTTTTTCATGGTTGGAATAGAGAGCCAAAAGTACAAGAGCAACAGCCCTGAACAAAAAATAGAATCGAGTGCATGCATGATGATGAAGTAAACTCACCCAGAAGGCAGCTAAAATAAAATGTTAACGAATGAAATTTCCAGTTGCAACTGTAAGCCAGGGAGCCTAAAAAGGAAGCAAGGTCTGTAGTTGGAAAGTATAGGAAAAAGACAGAATTGCTTTGTGGCCATCCGTGGCTAGTTTTAAAAAGGTTTTTGGAGATACATTTAACGGTGCATTTAATCTCACACTTGTTGTATAGGTCATGCTACCTTATTTGAATGAATGATGGTGAGTACTGGACAAGTTTAGGGAAGGTAATGTAACGGTGAGTAAGTTTTGAAGCACGTTGAAACGATTTTTCACCACACCTACTTTCCTTTTGTACAAAAATCAGAATATTATTTGTGATTGGAAGTAGTAAATTGTCGGACACTTTGTGGAGATTGACAATCATCCTTTGTTAATTTGTAAATTTCAGAACATTTCGTCAATATTTCTACCATGTTAATGCAAAGACATAAGAAGATATGTGCCTATTATAGGGTTTGACATAATATAAAAACCGCTATTATATATTATTTCTGTCTCTGCTTATAGGTAACTATATCTAGTTTTCTCTCATCATACACGAGATTGAAACTGGAAAGGTAGAAAATATTAGGTTGTCCCATGTCATGTTATTTTCTACCATATACCATTACTTCATAAATAATGTAAATTTTAATCTAGGTATTAAGCAGTACTAAAAAATAGATTCCTAAAGGTTTACAATTTGATGTTTGATTTTCCAATTACAATGAAAACATGTAAAAAAGATGGAGGACTTATTACAACACGAAAGAATAGTAAAAATGGATTAAATGGAACTTTATGAGTTTCTGTTGTTAGGTACGCTAAAAATCAATGTGTTTTGTGCGTCAACTTTTAGCCCTAGTAATTAGTAATTGGACTGTGGTTCAGCGTATCTAATATAATGTATGCATGGCAGATGCCGTAAATAAATCTTGTTATCTCAAATCCTCTACTTTTAGTTAGTTGGTATGCTAGACAAACTAGACATCAGAAGATAAACCTGCGCCAGTTAGTGAGCACTGAGTATCTCTGGAATTGGAAATTGGTGCCCATATAAATGTGGAATTTCACGCAAGAATTAAAACGAAAACACGATTTCATTGCTTTCACAAACCCTTGTAGTGTTGATACCATTACACGAGAAAAAATCACTACTGTTGTAGGTCGAAACGCATTTCAGTACCACTGTGTAGTCAAGGCATATCCAAGAGTTCAGTAAATCTACCCCAGGCCAAAAATTGTCCAGCACTACCCAAAGCTCCCACATGAAGCAATGCGTTCATTCGTCGCTAATTAAATACAATTGGGAAATTTCCAGAAACTTGAAAAGCGATACAAATGAACGAACCATAAATACGAAGCTGGCGAGCATGATTGTCTTTTGATCCTATGCCCAAATTCTGGAGTAATAAAAATATTCAAAGCGCATCCACACACACACTCTATTAAAAATAATGTCTACTGTCTCTGCTAGACTGGCTCAATATAAACTTTCTTGTATTTACGTGTATGCCTAGACTGTTTACCCAAAAGATTTATCATGGTTGAATGGAACAAGCTTAGCAGATCAAACAAGCAATGATCATGTATTTCTGATAGTGATACAACTACCACCTACAGTGCCTCTCATATTTCTTGTGCATTTCAGATTCCGGTGCACTAACCGGTATCCAGTGTGTACTTACCTAGTGTAATGTAATACATCTTTTCGTGAGCATGGATGAATGCAATTTGGTCAATACAACAATAATAATGATTCAATGATACTAAATGTAACGCAGATTGCTGAATTATGTGAACAGAGTGTAACATTGATTATAACATCGTTACTATTTACTATTTACTTATGGTATTTTGATATTAATTAATAAATATGCTTAAAAAGATCAACCTATACAGAATCTATCTTGAAGGATGATAGGCAACTGACCGTCAGTACTTCAATTTTCAACTATGTAGGTACACATTATGTTTAATACCTACGTTTTCATAGAATAATAAAGATTCTTATTCTTATCTATTCTTTACTATTATTGAAGTACGGAGTGTGGTTGGTCTGTGTGTCTGATGGTGCCCATCGTTTAGCAATATACTATACATAAATATAAATTACTTAATTTTAGCAATACGTATAGGTTGTAGGTATATCTGAATGTTTATTGTAAATATGGATATAAAGGAGACTGGTGCTTTGGGGGCAAGTTGAAAAACTCTTTCTAAAATTTTTCAAATCAGAAAATATGATTTAGGGGTAGGGTTGGTACCAGCGGTAATAACTCGCAACACCTAGTTTGGTGTTCAATAGTTCACCATCGTTTTAAACATCATTAAAATCATTTCAAGTTAGGCATATCAAGAAAACAGTAACATTTTCAAGATGTGCTCTTTGCGTTGTAAAACATTTCCATATAAATATTTCGATTGTTTGTTTATATGTAAAGCTTTGTTGGCTGGTGTTTGGTTGTTTGGTAAATGCTGACTTGACAATTCACTTAAGCCCTACAATTTGGTTTTTTATTCATTCTATCACCCACAATTGTCTCCCGTCATTGTCAGCTAGAGATTTCTTATGCTTATATATGCACAGGATATATGTACATATATATAGGTATAAAATATATTTGCATCCATTTAAAGCAAAGATTCTTAATAGTTCCATAAAATTCTATACAGTTGTGGAACTGTAATATTTACTTGTTGTTGGTCTTAACGTACAAAACAATTCATTTTCTTACTTGAAGAAGAGAAAACTCAAAGAATTCAGCCAATGTGTACAACTTCAATTTCTCTAGCTTTTACTAAGGAAACGCCATCTTTAATAGGGATTTATACACATTGTAATATTGTGTAATATTGTGCTTCTTTTATTGATTCTGGCTAGAATTCGATACTTTGCACGCTTGGAAAACTTTCACTTTTTACTTCTTTTATATACCAACAACTCTTTTTACTCTTAAACAAAAGTCATTTTGTATGATATCAGTTATTTTTCAGTCCACATAATACGCTGCATTTTCGTGCTGCTACTTTTGCATACTCTTCTTCTCCTTTCCCTATAAGAAACAGTCGTTACTGTGCCTTTTTCTTGGCTGTTTGCCTTAAACTTTCTAGTCGGTCTGCTTTTCTCTCCTCCTCCTTTTCATGAAGTTCATCTCCCTTTACATCTGTTAACAACGCTACACTAATGGTGACTTGTGAAGCAAAGCAGGAGACATAGCGGGGGTTTGCCTGAGCAAAGTACATGGCCAAAAATTACTAAAAGTAAGTGTAAGTCGTTCATGCACATATACAAACAAAATTTGGCGAGTGTGTAAAAGGTTGACGTAATATAGAATGCAGGACACATTATATCATAACAGTCAGAAATATGTATATACTAATATGCCCTCACGCAATTTTTTTGGGTTATGTAGTAGCTGGAGATTGAGAGAAATTCTTGATTTTCCTACATAAAAATTTCCTTCGCTCACATCCGACTTTCTATTCTTTGTTCTGGAATAATATTCTGAAAAAGTACATTATCATCGCAATGGCTTAATAGAAAATATAACTTACAACATTTATGTAAATACGGGCTGAAATTCTAAAATATTTTGATTACTTTATAGTATATGTACCTTAATAATTTTATTATTATGAAAACATTGTAGATATCTATGTAACTTTCCTCTATAATATATAATGCATACAAATAACTAAGCTAAAATAGTTCATGAGGTCTAAAAATCATTGATATACAAATCGTACGTTCTCTGATGTGTCCGTCAAAGGGAACGTTTTATAGAGACATCCTTTAAACACTTACGGTACGTAAAGTACTTTTTGCTCAAGCTTTTCGGTTTCTTTTTTCTGTCAACTTTGTTACCTCTTTCTTTAAGACATGGCTTCAAACAAGCATTCATGCATACAAATATGAAATATAGATACTGCTTACTAGCTGCCTGTTTGTGATATTTTATGACGGTTAGTTCTTATTTCAGTTTACCAGTGGAAAGTGGAAACATTGCCATCTTATTCATTCTTGTTAAATCATGAAAGTGAATAGTAGGCATGTAGTACCACCATCAATTTAAAATGGGAAACGAAACAGAGCGATAAGGTTATTAAGTAAAATATTTTATGGTCAGGAGGAAATGATTTGCGAGTATTTTAGACAGATATTACATATCATTTTTGTGGTCCACAAAAATATCTTGCAATAAGAGGTTATACATGCAACAATGTCTACGTTTGAAAAAGTTCTTTTGTGCATTGAACTCTCCATCATTTCACTTTTGTAAAAAGGGTATTGTAAAAGTGTAGTTGTGAAAGTGGTAAGTGGCAATAACCTTCATTGAGGCAATATGCTTTGAAAAGAGATAATGCCTGGGCCGTGGTCACATAATGCATTACCTATTGCCTATAACGGCATGGTGGAACATACTGTGAATAATAAACTGCATTGCCCTAACTGTTACCTAACATCGCATCGTCATCGATAACAATACAGGACGGAATATAATATAAACTGGTAGTATATGTATATAGTTCATACTTAAGATGATGGCTTACACATGTACAAAAATAGATATAATTTCGATAGATCTCCTTGTGCAATATTAGAACATCCAAAAAATGGTGCACATTATGACAGCAATCCTAAACTACCTTTTTTCATGATACATACACACAAGACGCAGGTATTATGTCTTTACTACGAGGCTCATTTTGGCTCTCTGGTGAATGTGTACCAAACAGAGATGAGGAGGAAACGACTAACAGCAAACTCAAAATGCCAAGAAATGGGTTTCTCTCTCTCCAAAGTGCGTAATGGTAATGCGTATAATAATAAAAAGCAAAGTCTGTGTGCCTACGATGATAATAATGATGGTGGTAGCGGAGTAGCTGCGGCAGAAGCACTGGGTTATTATAAGTGTCTCTTTTTACGACAGCAATCTCACAAATCACTTCCAAATGTAGGGGCCAATTTCCCACCTTTTTGAAAATATCAATATATAATATATAGTGTAGTTTGAACGAAAATATATTACACTCGGCAAATTCAGATGTAAGACACTGAACGATCTCTTCTGACTACAATAGTTAGACTACTGACTGACAATAAAAAGTGTGCTGTAATGGGAACAATCATGTATCAATGAAATTCATGGAACTGAATTGTGATGGCTTTTGTCGGGTGGTTTCACAGGGACTCTCTATATTAGGTAATGCCTGTCTTGAGTAATCTGCTCGTGAATACACATGTTAGCATTCGCTTAACCAATTTATGCTTAAATAAATCCATTAAATTCATAGATTATACAATACAGAATTTACAACTTTGGTAGACGTTCCATTACTCCCGTTACTACTGAGAATAATAATTTCAGCTTTCTACCGGATATATCGGATATACCGTTTTAAAGCTATGCTACAATGACGATTTGTTATTTACAATAAAATCATTGTCGATACTTTTTTCAAATTCATTTGATTGTTGTATTATTTGCAATTTTGCTTGAGTATATTTAAAGAAAATTGATTACGCAAAGAACAAAAAACATCAAAAGAGCTAACACCCACTATAAAATTAATAATATTTTACTCGAACTCAATCAAATGATGTATTCGCCCTTTTTTAGAACACTTGATATAGTCATGAAAACTCTTATCTGTCACTTCACAGAATTTCAAATTCTAATTGACTCTCTCTCTCTCTCTTTTCCTTATCTCTCTCTCATAATCTTCCTTGGCTTCTTGTGAATCAAAGATTTGAACTAGTAAGTATTTAGCGTGGCCACCACTTTGTTCAAAGTTATACGCCCATTCATTTTTTCGATCGAAAAAGCCGAATTTAAACCATAACTATTGTAAAAAGTTAATGGACTAAATAGATTAAACAAATGATTATTTTCTATTGCATCATTACTGATTAAGTGTTTCCCATTTCCAATACATATGTACGAGATCCTTGAACGTCTTTTATAATACCTTAGTCTAGACTGAATGTCAGCAGCTAGGGACATGAGGAGAAAACCAGAAAACGAAACAAATGATATTTTTTCAAGAACGGTCAAGCAGTAATAAAAGTCCATCCCATATATCTCCTCTCCAAACTCAATGTCCATACATACCTAGCATAGGTCACTTCTCATTTTAAGAGCAATTGACCGTCATAAAAGTGAAAAAATGAGCCTAATAAGACATAGGGTCTCTTATTGAAGCTAGTGGCACAGCAAGTAGTCGTGTCAAATATGTTTTTCGAAACAAACAAAAACACTCTGGTGTATAATATACTTATATCTTGTTCCAATGCTGTTTCTCTGTGTGCTCATTCTTTTCAGAAAAAAGCTCGTAAATGATTTACTGCATCAACGCATTACTTCCCAAAATAAAGAGCAACAACAGAACAGAGGATTTACGTAAAAGTCAGCGGAAAAATCTTAGTTGAGCTTCAACTTAAGATACCAACTTATAGACTCATCTTGCCTCTACTCCTCCAGGCTTCCGAAAGCCTTTCTGTAACCTTAAGTGCTTCTCATTTCAAACTCAAATCAGAAGCGCTGTTCATTTTCTCGTACAGCATCAAGCCTCTTAATGAAAAAGTCACGTTTCTGTTAAACGCGTACCATATTCAGTAGCAAAAGATTCACAGCGCAAACAACGTTCTAAAGCCTACTCTTTCGGTATTCTTGTTGAAACTACTATGCAAGTTGTTCCTGACTGTACCTGAAGATGAGATAAATTAATACTTTGTTTTATGCCCAACCAGGATATATTTATACATATACATATATCTATCCACTTTAGCGACAATATACGTGGTTCCTTTTCGTATGGCACTATATACAACCGACTCTCAACCAGCAATTAATTTACGCTAATGACTTCTTGCGCACTGGACCATCAAAATGACTTTTATGTAGCAAAGATCGTCAACCGAGATAAACGGCTCGTATAAGTAAAGTAGAAGAGCAGAGTAGAAAAAAACATTGAGAAACTCAAGTTAGTCTTCCTATCATCATTGCTTAATGTACAAAATTACGTGCTCAAAGAGATGACAGCGTAGTGTCAGTAAGGAACTGGTGCCTTGCGTTGAACAAAGTAACAAAGCACAAATACATGAAAATGGCATGTCTTTTGTACAGAGTCAACATCATGTTACACTGTTGCGTCCCTTTCATTTAGAAACCCGAATAGTGATGAGAATATATATTATGGACTGTAGACGCTCATGCTTTGATTGAGTGTATCCTTCTTTCTCATCTCAACTTAAACGAAGCAAGAATACAGATTCTAAATCTCCGAGCATAAAAAGTAAATTTTTCATGTGCCATACCTCCATACTAAAACAACGGTGATGGGGATGATTATACCTATTACCAGATGACAATTATGACAGAGTCATCGCAAAATTACCGGCACGTAATGAAAAGTACATAATATTATTTTTATTGTTATGAAGGCATTTCAGCCTACAACTTAAAATTTTAATAGACATGGTTGGTTGAAAATTAGTTATACGTACTCCTTTCTGTAATCCCTAGCACCCTCCGTTGTTCTAAATTATATTACTGCTACTGTATTCTGGCTGACTTATACACGCAGCAATTAACAATAATATTGAATATTTTCTCTTTGCAAATTATCTCACAAGTTTTTCTTCCGTTTGTAAATGCATATAGAAAAGTTATCCTGGAAATTGCGGTGCTCCAGATTCTTGTATACAACTCAAAATCAGTTGTGATTTCGGCTGCAGATTTCTAACCCATTCGTATGGATCATATATTCCGATCACAGTTCCTAGCAATAGCCCACAAGATCATGAGTGAATCTATTTTCGAAGGAACTACTCAGTTACCTATTTGAAACATTTAGGAATTGGGGTCGTAAATAGTTCACGTGCAAGAAAAATTAACACAATTTATTATGGTACACAATTTTTTTAGTAAATTGCACAAACACCAACTATTTCAAATTTTTCATGGAAACGTCACTAGAGCATGACCCCCAATCAAGTTCCATGTAAAATTCAAACAATTAGGCATCACCCCGTTCCCAAAAACCTGTATTTGTGCGCCTTCATCACTTACCTGTATTTAGGCTAAAATAATGTTTTGGGTCTAATATCATTGGTTCAGTATACTCTTTATTTCTTGTCTTGTCTAGAGTATAACATTCACTCATACAAAATCTTCATTTATTTAATAAAAGTTATTTCAACGATGTTTACGCCTACATATATGTAGATCTCATTGGGTAGTTTAGTTTGGTAGTAAAAAAATTCAATCCGTTAATTAAGTTTTTACAATTATCCCACGAATTTTGTATTGCTTTGTTTCTGGGTAATTCAACGAGCTTTGAGGGGTAATTTATAATTTTGTTTATAATTATACTTAAAATATATAAATACAAATACGAAACCGTGGGGCAAATTGAAAACAGTATCATGATACGCTAGATACAACAGAACAAAATAAAGCAACACCATTATCATGTTTTTGTTGATTTTATAATGTTCATTGACAGTCGCATTTTATATGTACAAGCAAGTGTTGTTAGATATTAGTGAAGCATACGTAGTAATTATTATTATAATATGTACATACATAGCTTAAAGGTGAATATTTCTGAACTTTATACTTTACAAGCCTATATAAATTACCATTTTGAATAAAAAGCAAAAATAAGTTTATACTTACTAAATTCAACATTCTGCACACCCTTTCACTTATACATAGTTTGAATACGGCAGATGTGATAAGACTTTAACATAAATTCTGAAAATTTCAAATTTAAATAACTGTTATGGATGTGATTGCCAGCATCAACAGCCTTGGTTAGTAAACAGATATTCCACAATCACAAGGCTTAGATGTTTGCAGGTAAAATCATTAAATTATATAATATTTGTATGCAGTTCACTTCTCCTCGTTCAAACTAATAACTTGCCCTTATTAAGAAAAGGGGGAATGCAATATTCTAACGAGGTAAGTGTACAGATATAAAAACTTTCAAATTGAAGGTTCGTCTTCAGCTTTTACTAGATTAGCTCCTAATATAGAAATTAACTGAAGCTATACATTTTCATCAATCTGCATTGTTGAGTTGAGGACCTATCTAATTCAATGGTACTTTTAAAACTAAATATGAAGTCATATATTTATTGTGCAAGTGATTACTCGGTGGTCATGTACGTATTTGAAACAGTTAAAGGGGTGTTTGCATTATGACAAATTGTGCAAACACCCACTTTTCACTGCTTGTTCATGGAAACGTAACTAGAGCATGGCCCCAATCAAGTTCCATGTAAAATTCAAACAATTAGGCATCGCCCCGTACCCAAAGATTATTTTAATACCGTGCGTATCCATGTATTTTTTATATACATCATGCATATATTTCTATATGAGTGACATGCTGCACGTTACTTCAAATGTGACAATCTCTCAACTTCATACATTTTTAGAGTCGATAGTAATATAAAATAGAAATCGAAGAAGAGGTTTACATTTTGAAATGAAACAATGGGTAGAAACCTAGTTCATGGTCCAAACACTCAATTGACACTTCCGTTAAATCAGTAGGCAAGGTGAAATAAAACTAAATTGCGGAAACGTAACACTACATCTAGAGTTTTGGAGTTGTGGTTTAGTAGGAATACCACAGTACATCACACCATGCATTTGTATCTTCACCACACGATGGGTCAATTGTCATGTGCAGCTTTTCTTTTCAGGTCATTCGTTTATGCGGATGGAGTTGGAGAATACGCTTAGGGTTTATCTTGACGCTCGTCCTTCCGCAGTAAAACCTGAATACATTTTGATGCTCACATAAAATAAAAGAAAATCACTGTCGACAGCTATGTGATGTGGAATAGGTTCCTCCCTAGCTAGCAGAACGATATTCAAAAGATATGGACGGACTCTAGGGAGAAAATGGTAGAGTTATCTATGATCCATGCATGCAATTTTGGTAAAGGCAAGGATAGATTACACCATAGGCTGTGTGCTTTCTGAACATCCGGATTCGCTCGACTTCACCATTTGTGGTTTGAACTAAAAAGTAGCCTATAGTTGCATCATATTATATGGCTATGTGAATATGTAGATTTGAAAATGGTGATATAATAGATAAGTAGGAGAGTGGATACGAACAGGGAAAACCAAAAACCGAGGTTTAATAATTTATACAAGCTGAGAATACTCTATTCGCATATCTCAGTCTGTTGTATGAACTTTGTCTGTTTCATAATTTGTGAAACAGTTCAAATAAATGAATATGGGGGAGTTTGAAACTTTTGGGGCCGTATGAAGAATAGATGACTGCATTCATCCCAATAACTAAATAACTACCTAACTAGTTTCTCGTCAAACATAATTCTGAGTCTGACTATGAACAATATCATTACACACAGAGTTGATATTCTACTTTGCACTTCATAATATTCAGATTACTTTCAGGAAATAACTCTATGAGAAGCATATTATTATTTCCCATTTAGTGGATGAAATAGGAGAATTTTCTCTTCAATCCAACTCCCTTATTTAGAAAGGCAGAAAATATATGTATTGATATGAAGTTGTAAAAATTTCATTTGCATATTACATTTGCTATAACCCAATTAAATTAGGAGAAAAGTGGTAAAACATGCTTCTGTTCTATACTATTTGTACGCATCCCCGCTTAAAGGCGGAAAGTCTGTAGCAGACAACGTAGTTACGAAGGAAAGTGAACATGTCTATTTCCATAATTCTTACATGCAATAATACATACATTATGTGATGTGATGAGAGAAAGTAATACTATTCGGCAGAAAACATATGTACGTAAAATATGCGTATACCTATGTCTGTATTAAAACCCAGGGAACTCTACTATATTTATCAGTCGATTTTACTGTGTATATTTCCCAATTTTCTCCAGTAATGCCAGTGATCTAAACACTGCAGGCTGCAGCAGTAAAATGCTGCGAGTATTTGCAAAAACTGTTTTCTGGATTTTGTTTTTCCCTTGTCCTGATCTTATTTGTTTCTGTAACCCGAGAGAATAATTTTTAAAAACTATATGGATCCGAATTTTTTCCAGATTATACATTTTTGATTTCATCAGCGGATACTCCTTTTATCATTATACCTAGGATTATACGATCATTTATATAAGTGCACATTTCTTTGCTGATACACCTTAATTGTATCATTTATACTATACTCCGTACACTACATTAAAGATTAATTTCCTTTCTGAAGAGGTTTACTCCTCCAGTCGAATGGGAACTTTATATTGTATGTTTTAAGTCTTTTGCCCACAGCACATAAACATGCTTACCAACATACCTTTGATAGGTAACCTATCTAGTATCTAGTATGTAGCAAGTTTAAAATACACAGCAACTTTCTCTGTTCATCAACAGGAGTACGTTTCAACCGAAAGTCGCCAAGTAACTGTCTTTGGTTTTATTCATTACATTGTGAGTACCTATGTAATTTCATGGGTTGGATGAACCAAGAAGGCTTTACTGTACCTTGTATTAGCAAAATAATCAACGGTGCATTATCTTGATTCTCCTTGGGATGAACTAATTTCTCAACAGGGGCTATTATTGTCACATATGTACATATTATTACTTAAACCCTCTAAGGAGAAGTAATCTAAATTATGTTTTTTAAAGTCCTCACAATGCTGTTATTTTAAAAACAGAATTTCAATAATATTTCAAATAGTCAATCGCTGTGAATAAACATATATATCTCTGGTCAATAGCAATAGACTCTCTGATTTGAAAATTAGTAACACTGCAAATATTGTCAGGAATGAAAAATAAACTTTTGTAAGATATCGTAGACAAATCGCTAAATGCATTTTCTCATGGATATGTTAATTGGACAGATATGAGTCCAAAGAGTGGCTAATTCAGTTTGCTTCTTGCCATACAAGGAATTCAATTTTTTTTTGAAATGGTGGAAAGGAAAGGTTATCAATCGCAGTTATCAGGGATAGGTATTTTCACCAATGAATTTTCACTTGCAGTGCAGTCTTGCAGGTTACGTTACTGAAATGTATTTTGCGTAGCCATTTTTTGTACTACTAATGCTGCAATATGTTAGTTTCATAAAATCAGCAAGTGCACAACTCTACAACTTTACTTCGCGGTGCCTTGATTTCTAGGCAAGATTTAAAATATGCAATTCATTTCTGTTGTTTGTACAACTTTCCTTTTCCCTTCCGTGACTTCTCATTTCGCAAAGAAGTAAATCAACTAAAATTCAGTTGCTTTTTAGCATGTAAAATAGAGTGAAAGCGAAGCGGCAGAAGAAGTACAAATGTTACTAAAGTTATGACAGTTACATATAGAAATATCTAGAGTTACAGTTTTCTACCGAGTTTTTGCTTTCTCTGATTAAAAAGCTGTTTTATATTAGAAATGTACTTGGTATCACAGACAAACATCGGGATAGAAAAGATATACATATTTATGTTTCCTTTTTTCGCATAATGTTCAACTAGCTTTCTCTCTTTAGACACAAAGTAACGACAGCGCAGCGTCCGATTTCATAAAATATATTTACATATGTTTCCGTCAACATATTTATTCATTATTAGGTCTTATATGCATGTATGTAATGCACATATGTACTCTTTTTTTCTTTGTTTGCTTTATCTTGTCTTTTTTACTGCCAAAAATAAGTAATTTACAAAAACAATGTTTGTCCGATTCTATGCATATACAACATCAGCAAATCCATCACCTTTCTGTAATGAGTTGTAACGACCATCTTAAAAGTAAAAACTGATACCAGGATCGTATTCCTCATAAAAAAGTAAGTAAAGGCTGTGGTTTTATTTATAGCTATAACTTACAACATTACCCTATTTATGGTTTAATCTTTTTTGTCTGTTTCACTCGATGCCTTCAAAGAACAAAATGTGTGACGAATTTGCTACCGATGAGGTTCAGTTTTAGAGGATCAGACGAGAGAAAACTACGGCATTTACTTCCAGGGGTCAGCCCTGGAATTGTAGATTGCACAGGGGGTTCAGAAAGATCGTCCTGATTTCTTCATGGTATTTTTATGATGGAATATAATGGTAAGGGTCGAAATATATAGGATATGCTTGTTTTAAATAATATTTAGGATGACCATAAGATGTATATTCTGCAATGATAACGATGTTGTTAGCTTACGATACTTCTATATAGTCCCGTCGTACCTCGTTTATTACTGGAGATGGACATGGAAGTACTTTAGGGTTTCCCTAACTATTCTGATTACATTGCGCTGAAATACTTTATTTTTCTAGTTGTTTGAATGCATGCATATATTATATGACATGACGGGTTTCCGCATCTTGTTAAAAGCTACCCCATGAGACAGCCTGAAGTTTCAATGCTATGTACTCTATAAAAACGAGTTATCTTGCTTGAATATTATGTCCATCGCACGGTATTACTGTACATAACTAGTTACAATACAATAGTTATAGTCTCTACTTGTAGACCTGTATGTATTTAACTTTACTTTGTTGCGCTACAGTAGTGTAACATGCCCATGTTGTTAGCAAGGTTCAACAAGACTGGCGCAATTTCTTTTTTTGTAGCTAAATAAAGAAGGAAAAATAACGCGAGGATGAAAGCATGAAAACAAAGTCAGAGCACATGCATCAGCGACTCACTTATCCTGGGCGAAATTTTTTTCATTGTAGGAGTGTACTTTTACATATCAGCAAGAGAGATGTATCTTTATACTAATTATATTCATCTCACAACAGCACAGAGTTGTAGAATATTTTTTATGAAAAGTCAAGATATCTAGATATACACTATTTTTCATTCAAACATAACTAATGGTAGGTTTTGTTGCTAGAGTAACTTTTTTATAAAATTACTAGGTACGTTTGAGCATATGAGAAAATGAAATGAAACAACATATTCCTGGGGAAAATGGCAGTAAGATTTTCGTTTTACTTCTTTCCTTGCACTTGGTACCGGAGCTTTTTTCGAAAATGCGCTTTTCCAAAAATATGCATGCTGCAATGAGCTTAAATTATTATTGGCCTGTATCCATTTACGAAGTTGAAGTTCTGTTTATTTACTTATAGAACCTTATAATGCTAATGAAATGTGCATATAGGTATGTATGTACGCGTCAATTGTCCATGGTAAAGCATACCCAACATATTTTATTGATGCATGGTATACTGATGTCCTGAGAAAATATGTATTTCAATATTCTGGAGGACTGGAGATAGTTTGCCTGACTTATAAAAATCCTTTATGTTAACTTTTTTACCGGAATCTGGATTTTTTTAGATAATTAAAGCTAGGAATACATACTTTTTATTAACAGAACTTGTGAGAAACTGAGATTATGGGAAAACCCCATTGCGACCTAGAAATGTAAAAATGAATATATCCAAGCTTTTACTCTACGCGACATTTAGGATGAGGTAAATATAATATTTTCGATTTTCATTTCGTTATTGGAGGAAATATAAGCGCATATCTCGTATGAATACCTATTGTTCCCATTTTGTTAACAGATATTTAATTGTACGTATGATAAAATGTTACTTGAATAACAGTAGATTTCTTCACCCATCTAGGTATTATAGGCACTTTCTGATTACTGTGGGTTTGTGTAAAATATAGTAAAATTTTTACAATAATATGTGGCACGTGCATATTGTAATTTTCAATAGTGACAATGAGTTATTATTGCCGTGTGGTGGTGCATTACACTTACATGAAGTATGGTTTGTAAAATTTTGTCTCTTAACTTGCATGTAGATATTCGAATTAAGGTAACGCATAGGTAATAAGGAATAATTAATGGGTCTCTATAAGAAAGGCCACGTGGAAAATCTACTGTTCGTTCTCGTAAAAAATATTAATACATGATGATCTTATAAAATGGACGAGTATAAAGATTTAAGAATATCAACTGCAACAACACATTAATAAAATCTATGCGATATAGAAATTATTTACCGAGAAATATTTATAATGCATGTATGCTATTAGCCTATCATTTAATAACAATCCATTTCTCTAAAATCCATGCACATACAAGATTTTGTTGTGAACTGCTTTCTCCCATCCACCTACCGGCCTTGCATTGCATTTTCACATAAACACATAATATATTGATCACGAAAAGTTGTCAAACATTTACTGCAGATGTAATTAAAAAATATTAATATGTTCCATTACATACGGCACAAGGTCAAATAAATAAGATGATATTAACTCTAACTACAATAGTGGAATTAATTTAATGGGTAAATTTAATGGGTAAGCTCTCCTAATCTGGGGCTGAAAGTGCCTAACTGCCTAGTTCAATTAAATTTAATGGATGGTAGGACAATTAACAATAAATGCCAATTAATATGACCTAATATCGACTCATAATATTGTATAGGTAAGTTCTCTATTAAAAATCAAGGATCCATCATCATATCTTTTTCTTTCGCTTCTCATTAACGCACGCAGAGCAGCAGTTCAATTTCTTTAGTTTCTGGTTAATACAAAAGGAGTACATAATGCGGGTCCAAAGTTTAATTTTCAGTGTTTCATTTGTGTTGTCCTTTTTCCGTAAGGCATCGTACTAACATATTAAAATATGCACAATTATACGATAATTATTCGATATCCCTTGTTGCAATTAGATATGTGTTTTGAAATACTTTATGTTACATTAGATATCACCGTGGGTTTTCCTATACCAATTGACAACGAAGGAAATGGAGAGTCTGATTTGAAAGGAAATAGTTTCAAAGAACTTTCATTGAAGGAAAATTCAAAGATTCCAACACATGAAATACCAAGAAACCCTAATCAGAACGCTGAAGGAGCAAGCACCAACAAAGTTGGCGAAAAATCAACTGACAATGAGGCTAACAAATATGAAACTGAATTTCTGCGAAATAAGGAGACTGACCAATCAACATCAACCAACCCTACTGAAGAGAAATCAAATATAGAAGACAGCGATCAGAGCAAAACTAAAACTCCGACTCCAGACCCAAATGGCAATACGTACAGAAAGAGTGATATTATTTACACTAAGCCAAAGACAAAAATCGGAGAAGCAGAGGTATTGGAAACGGGAAACCGAAATTCCGGTCTTACTGAAACAAGACAACCGAACAGCGACATTAGGATCAGAACGGATGCAATCCCCAAAAGTAGTCATAGTGTCATGGCTATTTCATCGACATCAAAACAGGCCCGACCTTATTACATAGTCAATGACCCGTACGCTTCAGAAAGGCTAGTACCTGCACCTATCTTTGGTATTGCTAATAGGAATGAAGCCGCTAGTATTCCACATCATTATGAATCTCTAAACACGCGGTCGCACTATCCCCCGGCACCTCAGAATAATGGTATGCGAAAGGAAACTTTATTAACTCTTATTACACGTTGCATTCATTAATGTTACTATTTTAATTTATACATAACTGCATTTTTCCTATAATTGATATTCCTAAGATGATCAAGCTGAGAAACTAGAAATTCAGATAGCAAAAATTTTAAGACAACAGACTGAGATTGCGAAAGTATTAAGTGAGATGACCATCAGGGAAACAAATATAGCGGACACAGTGTATCATATAGCTCGCCATTTTCCTGTTGAGTATGACGGTAAGACCTAGAGATCTAATAGGTATGTAATTTATTTGAAGAATTTTGCAAACTTTTATTAATACGATATTTCAGATAACCAGGATGACATGGATGGCCAGAGGAGAAAATTGAACTGGAGATTAGATTGATTTCCAAAACTGTGGAACAATGTTATTACTTCTATAAAGATCGTGTTAATTCATTTCAAAACTTTACAATGTTGTTGTATAGCGATTTTAATGCTTTTGTTTATTAATAACACAAAATGCTATTCTGTAACTACACTTACATTATTTCAGTTCACTAACTAAAGTTTACAGTATTTTCTAAACTATTTTTGACACTGCCGTGTTTGAACTACTTTCATATTGCTAATTCTTGAGAATTCATTGAAAAACAACTTCGCATACATCATCAGCGCGGAGTGTTGTTTCAAATCTGCCATAATTGAACATCGGCTCGTCTTTGGTACAGAAATGTCCAGAACTGTCTTTTTGAGCATGAAACTCCCACAGAGTCTTAATCTGGATTTAAATACAAATGAACTTAATTGCGATCAAGAGTCTTGAATTATATACATAAATGAAATATATTGAAACCTACACCATACCCTGTAAAACAACGCATCTTCATAAATGTCCTTGCCACTGGCGTTGCCCCACTTGATCACATTGAAACTTTTGATAATTTCAATTTCTATGAGAATGTCTCGTTTCAAAAGCTCAATCAAAGAATCAGGGTTAATCCCATACTCTCCCAATGATCCGCATTCAACCAGGCGAAACTTTTGAAGATTAGGTAGGATGCTTGGGTCGATCAGTTTTGATAAACTCTCCATCTCAACGCAAATGTCCCTCATGCTGAATACAGTAACGGTGTTTGGTACATACTCAATATTCCTCAGTATGGGTATTTTAATTAAAATTCTTCCCCCAGCAATGCCATCGTCATGATGAATCTCGTCCAGGAATGGAAATACAACTTTCCTCCCACGAATAAGCAAGTGTGACAATTCTTGAAAGTTTTTAAAAATTCTGCAATCGAACCTGACGATATTTCTTGTTTCATCAACGCCACTGATGTGAAACAGCGTTTTTCTTAGGGTGGCATAATTCTTGATCAGGCATGGTACGCAAGTTGTATCAATGTCTCTGTTGTCATTCATGTAGAACATCTCTTGCAGGGACTGTTGAGACTGAATGAGTTGATTCCATGCTTCTTCTGATTTCATGCCTCGTTTAGCACCATAACTTATCCTTTTCAAATGAACGGCTTCTTGAATAGCTTTTGATATAAGTTCATCTTTTTCAAATACCATTTCTGGCTCATTTTCCGTTCCTGGAGGGCCAGGGTCCAAGCGTTCGGCAAAATTGTAAAATTGAAGATTTCTCATAGTGTATTTGTGACGTAGCAAAGCAGAAAATACAGCAGTGCTCACTTTTCCATCATAAGAAGGGATGTTGATCACGTCTAAAATTAAAACTGCTAGTTGTTGCGAGTAAATACATGTCAACAACGAAATTATATTTTCCAGAATTAGAACAGCCTTGCTCCTGTCAAATTCGTCGCCCACAGCATGGCTTGTTATCCGTAGTGACTTTAATGAAGTTGTACTCAGTATGCCCCGGTTAAACTTGGTATTTTCCAGTGACGAGTAATGCATGGTAAGATGAGTTAAAGCAGGCAAAGGAGAAAGGAGAGTTACCAAATTAAATTTTGTAATAGGGCCGTCAAACACCATGCTTCTAACGGTTTCTGGGTATCCAAATGGACATCCTTGTACATCCATTAACTCTCCAACATAGCAATGCTTCACACCGATGCTCTCAATAACTTCAATCGGCTGAAAAGGAACTACTGGTATCTTTTGAAGTGACATGTATGGCTTTCCAATTGCTACACTGATACCAATTGTTTCATTGATTACCTGTAATGAAGTAGAAATCATCTCATAACTATAATAGAAGAAACAAGGAGTTTATGATAATTTTGTCGATAATTTAACTGAAAGCATACAGAATGCCAACGACGACAGGTTCTCATCGCAGTTCGCAAAGTTGTTTCGTCACAACGGCATAGGATCTGGCTAAGTATCTAATAAAATTTTATATGCAACGGAATTAGGAAAATACTACTACTATAATGTATGAACTTAAGAGGGAAAGTCATCAAATAAACAAGAATATTTTTTATCGTACTTCATTTGGAATATCAGTATCTCCAGATGGTTGAGTATGCAATACTTTTGACAATTTCCCTTGCCTCCGCTGCGGACGATTCTTTCGAGTCACACGAGGACTTGCTCTGAGTTTGGACACACGTACATATTTGGGCCGCATTTTGGAGAACATATAGGTTCCAAGTTTCAGGTAAGGTAATTTTAGAACAGGCAAAAAGTCTTACTATGCAAGAATGTTTAATTTAATTTAATTTAATTTAATCTGTATTTATCTACAGAAAGGAGGAAATATAATCTCCTTCCATTTCCTAATCATTTCATGATGTTTCATGTTTACTTCATTTTAATTGTTATAAAATTACTTGAAATCATTGTCGCTCTTGTCTTGGGAACGCCAATCTATAATTTTCAAGTAGGTGAGGTTTTGACTTGAATGACCAAATATAAAATTGTTCCCAACTTGCCTGTGTACATGTAATAGAGCATTTTCTAGAGTAGAGCAATTGGGCAATGCTCATAATGATAGGGTAGATATGTTGCAGTGATTTGTACTTGTAAATACTTGTTCATTACGTGTTTGAGATTAAGTTTAGTTTTGCATTCAGTATACAATTGTCAAATTTATTAAACATGTTTCTCCGTGCATTTTCATATATGAACTAGTTTTGAAATAAGGATCACACAAAAAATGATTTTCACAGGTGCAAGTACAAAAATAATCCTCTCCTTTGGTATAAGGCAGGAGCTATTGGCCTTATAACACGTCTCGTAATTAAAGAAATGAAATAAGTAGGTGACTTCACAATAGCTTACAGTGGCCTACATTTAATTATGTTTTTAAGCATAAGGTGTATCAGGAACAGCATCACATAGATTTTATTTATGTACATTTGCGTTTTTTCCAAAATCATACCGTGTCTCTAACTTCAGGTCATAAAGCAATTTTTAAAATATCAGTTTTATGTAGTATTTTGTAGTGTAAATGAAAAATGTAAGCTGTAGGTATTTAACCCTTCGTGTTTTATGATCCGACAAGTCACCTTTGCGGAGACATTCAATCAGTATGTTGTGAATACATATATTTGTATAACCATTTTCTTTTTATAAATTCCATTGAAGATTAACGTTTAGCAAATGACCAGCTCAGGTAAGCAAATGGGCTAATGTTCAGCCACCTGCCTTTTTACATGCAGGTAGGCCCACGATTAGTCCTTGAAACAAAGTACCTAGTTTCATACTTCATGTCGGTTAAAATACCAAATAATATTTTAGATAATGTTTTATCTCTAAAAAGTGGTTTACACCCTCAGTCTGAAAAGGAGCTGTCTACTTTTTTCAAGAATGCACCAGTTAAGTCGACCGCAGTGCAGTGGACTCCATCGGGTATATAAACCACGGAAAATTTTTCATCGTCCACATTTTTGAGTATACGACAGTCAAATTATCATCTAATTGTGCAAGTTTTAGCAGTAACAGCAAAATGGCTTGTCTAAGATATACGGCAATTTTTCTAGCTACTGTAGTCACAGCACTTGCAGGAAGCGCACCAAGACCAAAGCCAGGGCCAGGAATGCTGTCTGGAACACATTCTTTGGGAATGGTCATGCCACAATTGTCAGGATGGGGTCCAGGAGGATGGAATGCCCCAACAACACCTCCCCCAGAAACTGGTTGGTCTGTCGAGACTACAACCGGATGGCCAGCTCCTGAAACAACCACACCGGGATGGGTAGAACCTGAAACGACCACAGGGTGGCCAGCCCCTGAAACAACCACACCTGGATGGGTAGAGCCTGAAACGACGACCGGATGGCCAGCTCCTGAAACGACGACCGGATGGCCCGCTCCTGAAGTGACCACTGGCTGGCCAGCACCTACTCCCGGATGGTCTGCATCACCATCTACTTCAATCCCAGGTATATTTTTTAATGTTTTACAAGCTATTTACCTGAGACATCTAGTAAGTGCCTGATTTTTAATCAATATTTATTTAAATTTCAGCTAATATTGAAATGGAAGGGGAATCTGCAGTTCTTGGATCCGGTGAGGCCGGTGCCACGCATGGCTCACAGACATCGGTGAGTGGCGACGCTTCTAATCCAGCCGTCGCTGTGATCAACTCTGGATCCTACTCATCATTGGGTCAGGGCTCTGGCATTCTTCAAATAAGCAGCATCAACAGCGCTGGTGAAAGCAACACTTTCCAAGGCATTGATAGCTACAACTTTGGAGATGCTGGGGAGTATTTCGGCGGTTCGATTTCCGGTAATCAAATCAATACGCTTAATGGTGGTGGATCGTTTGTACTAGGACAGGGAGCTATTGGACAAGGTGGCTTAACACTGAACAATAATGTTCCTATTCCACTACCAGGGTGGAGACAAAGGCGGTAGATCAAATTGTGTACATATTTTTTAAAGAATTTTTTCCGATTTCGTATACAAACTGCACAATGTGTGTTTTGGGGTATGCAAGTGATAGTTCTGTAATTATTATTAAATCATTTAACCAGTAAGTATGTACCCCATCTTAATCAATTGTTATACTGAATAAACGTTTTAAAAATTAAAATTGTCTTTATTGCAATTCTCAGTTGCTTTTCCACTGATTTTCATAAAACATAAAACCAATTCGATGATTTTCATCCATAATACCGCTTTTAGGTATGCATTTGGGATCGATAGTGAGCAACCACATTACTTACGAATCAGTCAAGCAGGTTGTGCTCATTAGGCCACATTTAAATACTAAGATACTAATATCCTAAAACCGTAATTGAATGTGAAGCAAAATTTTAGTTTGTCTCGTTTTTTCGCATCTGAATTATTATGCATTAGTTTCTGAACAAAGCACCACAAAATCACGCAGTTGCCATTTCTCATCTCATTAGTTGACAGCCAAAACTAACTCAAAAGTACTTTCATCATCACCAACACAAAAAAGTACTTTCATCACAATAAAGCGAAAAGTATTTAAAAAAATACATCCCATTTCATATAAAACGCTAAAGTAGTTTACAAACTCATTCATTCAACTAAACTTACGTAATATCTAAATAAAAGGATTCACTTTATTAGTTAACAAATGTGAATTACCTATATTTGTTATGTAAGTATAATAGTATATTTTACTGCGTTCTTGAATTTATGGCATAACATTTTCATTATGTAAATAAAAATAATTATATTATATAATAATTAAATTAAGTTTTAAGAATTTTCCGAGGCTGATAGGATGTGCATATTACCCTGATCATTTCAGATTCAGATGGATATTTTTACCCTGATGTCATCACATGCTATAAAATGAAATGTCTAAACTATATTTTGCATGCTGCTATGTTAGGATGGAAGATCTGTTATCAATGTCTACCGAATGTAGTGTCCACGTTTCACATTTACGGAATCGGATTCATTGGATCAGCTTCAATCAATTTGTCAGGATATCTAATATCATGTTGGCAAATGACATACCCTTTGGCAAGACAATTTCTATCGTTCCAAAGATAGCCTACAACTTCTGGTTTGATTACAAGTTCTAAGCAATTTTCAGAACCAAAACGGTTATTTGGCTCTCCGGGCCTAAAATTTCCAAATGTAAATATCCGCCCAGTTGCCATCCAACTGAATTGTCCTTCCTTTCCTAAATCAGTACCTGATGTCCAGTATGTTTCTGTACTTGTGACACCTGAAAAGTAACATAACAAGGGATGTCGTTTGATGATGACATTAATGGTAAATTTCCAATCTCTAACCTTACCAAGAGGTGGAAGAAATAACTCTACAAACATTTGCTCGTATCGACTTTCTATAGCGGCCAAGTGAAGACCAATGGAGCGACAATACTCCCAAGCTTCAAACCAACTCATCTATGAAATGAAATTATTTTTCAGCATAAACGATAAGGTTTATAAAGTTGTAATGATACCGGCAATCAAGCAATAATCAAGGTAACAGCTTCTACTACCTTGATGGCAGATTCATGATAAAATTGTTTGCTTCCTGTGCATCCCATGTATTCTATCGTTCCACATTTTATAGCTTCATCTGAAGAATTGCAACTTTTGTACTTGTGTGCTTTTAAAGAGGTTTCGTTTACGTTGGAAAGGATATCTGCTTCCTTCCCATTAACAAATTGCAAACAATTATGTTTTTGATATCTTGTAGGTGCAGTTCTTGCACAATAAAATTGTACTATTGTATAAAGTTGATCATCAAATAGATCGTTAACTTACATACTTTATTTCCGTTTGATGACCATAGGTAGGCAACAGTAAAACTGCACATGTAAGTATTACTATAATGACGGTTGTCTCTTGAATAAATCGGTAAACTCTATTTGTTTCCATTTGAAATGCGCTAATTTAGTGGAAACTGTATTTACTTTTTCCTGGCAAGGAATTTACGTTATAAATAGTACAAATTTTTTTGTGAAATAAAAAAGTAAACCATCAAAGAATGAGTCGTTCGTTGAATGGAGGTAAATCAGTACTACTTGGTTCAGTGGTTTTATTTAACTTGGCCAATTTTACTCTTTTAAATTCATATCTGTGTGCAATATGCACGTATGGCTTCCGCAACTGTCGCTCTTTGCATTTCAAAGCCACTTTCAAGACCATTCCATGGTCAATGTTATAAATTGCTCCATAATAGACAACATTATTATTGTCAGTAGCATTGAATGGTATTTTTAGCGTCTGCTTGCGTTGTCAGGTAGAAAATGTCATTCGATCGTATATTATGCGGAATAAATCTAATCTAATCATAATATCCTCGTCAGCATAATACGTCAAAGTTTTTCCGTTTCTTGTAAAGGTCTTCAAATCCTATATGATCACCACAATGAAACAATTCTTGATTTCCAGTCTCAGGTCCCTCACAAACATTGGTTGGAGAAGGTTGATATGCTGCTTCCAGTTCAGGATCAATGTATGCCGGCACTTGACGTGCAAGGCTATTCATAGAATACGGATCAAGGGCCATTTGAAATTGGCAATAATCCTCGGTATCACAACGGTCTTTTTCATTCCATGATCTATTATCTGTTATAACGCGACCAGCAAGGCATCTTTCATCAATTTCATATCTCGGACAACAATCATCACTAGGAATTTTTGACGCTTCATCTGTTGAGCAAGGATCCTCACAACATGGTGGTGGACACGGGCAACATATCTCGGGAAGTGAACACTTGTAATTAGGACAAATCGTTTCCAAAAACCCTCTGTAGTTGACGCAGAAGATATTTGCGGGGGGCTTTGGTTCTAGCCATTTCATTATGCACTAAAAAGATGCATTAAGAATATTATTTGTATATTGATATTTTTCCTGTGTGAATTGAAATGGAAAAGCTGTATTATCAGTACAGCGATGTTAGTGGGATTCGACTTTGGGGCTGGATGCTTGACATAGTCCAGAAATTCCATGACTTTACAATAATTTACCCTATCACAGCAATCTGCCGCATCAAACCTTCAAATGTTGAAAAATAACAAGGTATTAAAAATTACTGCAATAATTTGAAAGCCAGATACGTTGCATAATGTTAGATTGTTCGAGCTGTATTTCTTACTTATCTACAAGAAAAGTAATCAAGTCTTTTTCAACAGGAATCCTTGCTGCCATTAGTGTATTTCTTAAGGTTTGTCTGTCTACCATTCCAGTCCGGCAAGGGTCATGATATCTCAATGTGTACTCTATCCGCTGTAAATAGTAACGATCAAATCCCCTTTTGCTTAATTCCGTTTGAATAACTGATCTAGAGTGGTCACCAAAAGTAAAATGTATCATTATGTTATTATTTAGTTTACTATCAATGAGTCACGTTAAGAATAAAGTTTAATTGATTTTACACACTGTAAAGTATTCATATCGGGTCCTGGTTCTTCAGCTTTAATCCTAAATGCACGTGCTACCGTTATCACTTCATGTTCACTTAACGAACATTGAACAAGTTGGAGTAGTAAATCTTTGAAATCATTCTCCTCTATCACACCATTTAGGCAAGAATCTCTACATGAAAACACATTAAGTATATCGGATGACTGCATTGGTCCAAGAGCTTCTCGTACTTTTTCAAGAATAAGGCATAAATTTGACTGTGGAAACTACAATTTTGCAAAGTCACGACAATTATTATTATTCATTTCTGGGGTTTTATATATTATGGTTGTTTTTGGCACATATAATGTAGAAATACATCGTACTATTAGTATATTCTGTTCCATGTAGTCATGTGTGATGGAATCGGCTGAAGTTAAGAGAAACTGGAAACCATTTAAATATATAATGTTTCCAACAAAAAAGTCAGATGGTTGATAGTACTCAATTTCTTCCCCTAGCTCGAACCGGGGAGAAATTCCTGTTTCGGACTTTCTCGGTTTGCATCGTTGCAGGAACGTGCCTGGCTTTATACCTATTTCAGTTCAGTTCAATATACAAACTGGATTAGAAGGGTTAACAGCGAATACTACAGATCAATCAATCCTACAATCCTTTATACTTATTTTTTGTATAAAGACATTTTTAACCTTTGTCATTTTTATCTTAAAAGTACTTATAATGAATTATGTATAATGTGGTTAATTATTAATGAAATTGAAATTTTCATTGTACCTAGTTGATATATATAAGTATGACTCAAATTTAAAACAGTATGTCATGCGTAAAAGTAACCTGTGTTTGGATGTCCTTTTTCATAAATTTTTATAGTATTATCTGCCATGAAGTAGCTTATAACAAATCGCCTGTCACCATTAACTTTGTGCTGCGGTTTGTACAACCTGGCATCAAATCCAAGGATTTCTCTAAGTATTTAAGAGGAAATTCAGTTGAGAATAAACAGTTACGAAGTGAAAATAAATATACTATATTTAGCAAATATCATTGCAAATCATTTGACATCTTACTTGTCCATCTTGAGTAACCTCAAATCATCCTTTGGTGGTGGATGTATTTCAAGTTTATCCCAATTCCTACGAGTATCTTCCTCGTCTCCAATACCTATATGTGGTGGCGTTTTCATTCGTGGTAACTCATTTGATGGAACTTCTTCTTTAGTGAGTGTTAGAGGTGTGAAATTCTCTACATAGGTATATAATATATTGAAGTATATCATGCACTTTTATTATAAATCTTTAACTATTCAGAAACTGGACCGTTGCGTCGTCCTATACCTGTTCCATATTTCTCATTGTAATAAACCTTTGTGAATTCATCACAGTCTGTTAGTATAAACGCTCGTCCGTAAACATTAAGCACGGCTCCGATTGCTAGATCCCTGTCTTGTACGTATGGCTTCTCCTCAATACCCGGACAAAGACGGTCTTCTAGATAAGTTTGCCCCATAAATACATTCTGACATCCTCCAGTTGTATTTAAAATCAATAAAGCTTCTTCTTTATTTCCGGGTATAGTAACTAGTTCTTTATGATCCTTGAGAAGATATGAACAAGAAACGCGTAATTTAATTAAATTATGGCGATTTTCATTAATAATGGAAATTATAGGTAAGCTTATTTACATATAATATATACTTTAAGTAGTTTTCCACGACTGAGAAAAGTAGGAAATACGTCGGTTCTTGAGTTGAATTGTACTTCTTTAATTTCTATTGTATCGTCTTCAAGAAAGTAGTGAACGACGAATTTCCGTAAGTGGCCATCATATTGGCACCTGTCATCCCATAATGCCCAAAATCGCAAAACTTTCGGATTTTTCAGTAGGAAATTTTTAAACTTCCCTTGATTCACGTCAATTCTGGCTTTACGAGCAAATAAACTAGTGTTTCTCTAAATTTTAATTTAGATCTATATTACTGGCCTTATGCTTTGTAAAATTGTCGCTAAAAGTAAAATAATAATTGATTTTATTTTACATCTTTTCTCCAATTAGTATAAATATCTTCCGGCATGGTTATATTGTGTGGAACAGATATCCCCAATTTATTTAGGTATTTCCTTGTTGCATCATTGCATCCACAAATTAGGAACGTTTTTCCATACATCTCCACTTCACATCCCACATTAAAATGTTCCATAGTATAAAACTCAGAATCTGCTGGTGGAGGTAGGGGTACTCGATGCCTTCGAATCAAACGCCCTTGTACAAAGCCTGGGTCAAATGTTTTCGGCTCATAAACATCAATGGTTCCATCATCCATGTAATAGCGAATATTTACTTGGCGTATTCTGTACGTTTCTTTATCTGATTCTGGTACTGGTTCTTGGAAGTAAGCGTGAAAAATTAGAACCTGTAGGGATATTTAGAGATATCTCCAGTAAAATTTAATTGCACCTTTAATTTTAGATACAATTTTATGCTTTAAACTGGTGTGTCTCTTATAACCCTGCCGCAGTGAGCAAGCCAGGAAGGTATTCTTGGTCCACGACCACGCAAATATTTGCATGTCTCGCCGTACGAATATTGACGACATTCTTTGAACATGTGACAATTGGGGTCTTGTGAACATATTGGCTTTTCGGGTGAACAACAGGTATTACATATGTCCTGAAAGTTAAATGTCGGGCATTTTCCCTGCCAACTTGGAAGAGAATTGAAACAGGATGAGTAAGGATTGCTAGATTTTTCATGTCTTGTAGACTTTGTACTCGCGTAATTTGAGTAAGCCACAGAAGATCCTGGCGTTGGCTGTACCAAGTTATTGACTAAGGCTTTGGAGTTTTGACTATATTTGCTTAAAAACCCAAGTTGTTTAACGCTGGCGGTTCCTTGTGATGGGTCAATAGGTGGCAAGAATCCTGATTTGGCATTGGTATCTTGACATGACTCGTTTAAATTAATATGTTTAGTAGATGTAGTGGTCGTCATACTTTATAATTTGTACCCAGCACTAAGCTAGTGGTATAGTTGGCGCTTGTAAGAGTTATTTGGTAGATATTGGTTATCTCATTGTCAGTCAGTCTCCCCTTACATTGAACTAATTATGGTGTGACATGTGTAATGGGAATAATATTTATAATTTCATTTGATTTCAAAGTACGTGGTACTTGTAAATTTTACAATTCATGTTCTTCTGTTGAAGGTTTGTTATTCAGAAGAAACAAATCTCTATCTCCGTATTAAAAAATGACAAAATACGTGTGACATGGAACAAAACTACTATGACCAACAATGCCAATCTTCATGTAATTACTGTTATAAAGGATGTCAAAGCACCCCTGACTTGAAAAGCATCTTAGTTTCAGTGGGAACAGTCTAAAGAACATATATTTTTAAAATGGTACCTATATAGGCCCACCTCCCAACTATGATCATATTTAGATAACTTTGACAGATTACTTAAACGTTGATTAACCTTTCAGAAGATAGTTAAGCATACGCATGTGAGTATGTAAGTGCTTGCATGAAGTAAGAAAATTAACCCTCATTATTTGCCAATTTTTATTGTTGTTAAATCCCTAATCCCAATTTAGGTATTGCTAGAACTAGTAACTGTGTTCAAGTGGAGAAGAGACACTTCGGTTTTTATACATACTATACCTATGTTGGCATTCACAGACAATAAACGAAATCTAGCAGTAGCATGGAATAGAACAAAGTTTGAGAAAGAATTCCTCAATAAATGCTACCATACAGAGAAAAATGCATACAAATAGGTATGTAGGTTGGTACTATCCAAATCTGCAGTGTATAAAAATGTTAGTAAAGTACAATGTAAATGTATTGTGTGCTATTAGAAAACGAAATCAGTAGAGCTGAAGTAAAAATCAATGAAACTTAATGCATAATTAATTGATAAATTGAATGACAGTATCGTGTGCAACAATCTTAAATTATATATGGACAGACCTCATAGTCTTATTTCTCGTCACCCAAGCTTTCACGATGCTTTGTTGTCATCATCTTTCCTTTTAATAACTTGTTGTTCTTAATAGATGTGAAGATTCTTAATTCTTACACCAGACAAGTGAAGTCAAGAAATTTGTCAAATTGCCTGGAATATTGTAATGAAAATATTGAAATTAGAATCAGACTATTTAATCGATGCCTTGCTTGATATGAGTATAAACAATATTGATTATTCGTTTCTAGTGTGAGATATTTTACTCAAGATGATATCAATAATGCGTTCACGCATATACCTTGGATTTATGTTACATATTAGTTATTCCCAGAAATTTGCAATTTCAAATTGCTGTTGACCAATACTTGGAAAATATATATCATTTTTTAGTTCGATTATATAGGTAGCAATTAAGCAGCACAATTCAACATTCATTTTGCATTTAGCCACTATCGCCAGAAAGAGTTGTCAGTTTGGTTGGGATTGATATTTACTGCAACAACGAGTGTTTTTCTTCGAGTTTGCGAGCTATCGAGTACACTCAGATAGGTCAAAGGGTGCACCCATTGCAGTGCCCAAAACTAATTAATATCGATCCTGTTAAAAGATTATGCAAAATAAAATAAAATCAATATTATATTAGGTGGAATAATTATTTTATTGTTAGGCATGATGATGAATATGATGATCACGCCTTTCCCTTACACCAAGTTTTACATTATACATATCTTGAAACCATGTCGTAAGCATATAAAATCGCATAAACCAAAAGCAACTTGGAGAAAAATATGTACATACTAGTTGTTTTTCATTTCTTGTAATTCAAAGCATACTACGGCTATTGGGGGAAACGAGTAACTAGACCGAAAAGCCACATTTACAAAAGTACCGAAATCAAAGCAAAAATAATACTCATTAGCTAAACTAGAACTTTCTGGTAAATGGTTTTAATTTCATCTGTTGTATATAGGTACATAGTATATTGTTGTGCGTGTAGGAGTGCAAGGTTAGAGTAAAAGTAAACCCAAGTAAAAAAAATTAAATTGCCTTCGTTCATTTTATCAGATCGTACCAATTCATTCATGCCTTCGCTGGTCCACACTTTCTGTTTGGTATTCATCAGGGACAACTTCAATGGAGTAATCGGGTTGGCTAGAGTATAGCAGATTATCACGTTGCCCCATAAAAGCAAAAACTGAAACTCTCTCGTTTCGGTTTCATCATAGTTTATGTACAATAATCACACTACGAATATTATGTTCCGGGCATTAAGGAGTTGTCATCTTACCGCCGCTTTCACCCTTCGATTCGGTTTATTAAACCGTTAACATTGCAAAGTGTCAAACTCTTCATTCTTCACGTCAATTAGGTTTCCTCCCCCTCCCCCAATTTACAAAATAGATGCGCTTTACCTTTTTTGAACATCACTAACAATCAGTAATTTGAGGAAACCTTAAAACTGTTTAAGGCTTTCAAGGCAAAAATTCATTACCTGAAAACATTGATTAGAAGAAAACTCATTTTTTCCTTCTTACATACATGCATACTTAGTACCATCATTTTACCCCATTTACTTACATTAAGTACATACAATTTACATTAAATTTCTAACTACAAAATATTTAATTATTATCATTACTAAACAATTTACGCTACTTCTTGTATTCGTTTACAATGAACATGCAGTTTCGTATGAGCACCTATTTTGCAAGAGTACATGCTGGGGTATGAGAAGAGCAGCAGCAGCAGTTGTCCGAAAGTGTAAACAAACCACTGCTACCGTTTCGCTTCTTGTTTCCAGCTGTGCAGCAACAACAAACGGAAAAACTTGCTTTAAAAATTCTTAATTGTTTTTGCTAGGTTCTACTTGCGCACTCAGCTAATTAATAATTAAATCAGTGCTACGGGACGTGTCTTTGTAATCTTGCATACAGCCAGTGAGACGAGTGACTACCCGCTTAAAACCGGATTGTTGTCCGTTGTTTTGAAATTCATCAGCTTTTTAGCTGAACAGTTAAAGTAGTAGTGTTCCGTTGTCAGTTAATCCGTGATTAAGATTGATGGTGAAAGTTAAGTAAGTAATGAGGTATGGGCCTATTTATTGACAATATAATAATATTTAGACAATAATTATTTATAGTAGCAAGTTATGACTTACTGTAATTTTTTAAATTTTTTTATTAGAAATTCATGATGCATTTTGGGTGAAACCAAAGAAAATTGGTGTGTGAGAGCAGTGCTTTTTGTGAAGACGATGGATATGACGAGCAACTTGCGATTGAGGCAGGTTTCGAATAATGGAAGTGGGGGGACTGGAGAAATGTCCAGGTCGAGAAATGTGGAACAGGAAGAACAAGAACCAACGCCAAATCATGATATGGGAAAGGGAGGATTCATTGGAGGAAAACTGGGAAATGAAGTGGCTGTGTATAGTCCGGTTAATATGCAGTGTGAACAAATTTATCAGCTATCAAATTGTCCTAATGATGTTCCAAATCATCCATTGTTAAATTCTCTGGTAAGCCTAAAAACTTGTCAATGTAGTAGTTGCTTGTTTTAATAATGGCACACCCAAGTGGAAGGCTACAATAAAGAATTGTCAATTACGCGTGTAACTTATTATTGACCAATAATTGTTTTCTATAGGTGGCGTTTAATATTTTGACCTACCTGCCGAGAAAAGATCTTTTAAATTGCCGTCAGGTTTGCACGGGTTGGGACTTGGAGGCATGCCGATTACTAAGGAAAGAGTTGACACTAGAGTTCCAAGATATTTGTCACATAAGCAAGTTCAAACAGTTGATGGATGAGAATCTAACAAGGAAGCCAAACCGTGATACACCATTTGCAAAAATTTATTTGCGATCTACATTTAGACTGGGTCATGATATAGCACAAGACTTCTTTAAAGCTCATGGGTAATTTACAAACATTTAACTATTTAAAAACTAAATGGTATATTTCTAATAATTTATTTTGATTCAACTTTTTCAGATACCAAATTAAACATCTTCAAATAGCCAAAGTGGGATGTGATTGCGGTGCAAACTTTTTTCAAAAACTTCTATTTTATCAAACAACCAATATTACCAGTTTGGACTTACAAATCATCTCTTCACCCATTCGTCTTTCCCCGCATAGTGAATATTCAAAATATTTACGAATCAAGTCTTCAAAGCGACTTTCACCGAAATGGAGACTTCCAAATCTCAGGCAACTCCACTTGAGACATCAGCTCTTTGTGGAACGACCACGATTTGTTGATGATCTCCTCGAAGCAGTTGTAAATTTAGAAGTACTGACAACGGATGAAGCTAGTCCACTATTTTGTCGCAATATATTCATTCCAAGAGTTTTAGGTTCCAGAAACCGATGGAACAAGTTGAAAAGACTACAAGTAGGAGACATGCTCTGTTTTAGTAATGAGCAAATGTTGAAGTTTTCAGAATTAAAATTTCATTTGGAATACTTACCATTAAATTTCAACATATTAGTTCCAAGTCTAGAAAGTGTCAATGTAAGTAATTTGATGACCCTACTAGTAAGCCTTCAAGGTTATCTGAAACGGCTGGAACTTTTTAATCACCGCCCCGATCTGTCCGTAGACTTTAAAAGCTTTCCCTATATGAAAAAACTGGAATACTTAAAAGTAACAAATGTTTCCTTTCCATCGTCTGCACTTGATGGCCTTCCAAATTTAAAGTCACTGTCCGTCGTTCATGAGGATGCTGCGATATATAGCTCGTTTTTTAGCCTAAAAATTCCACCCCGACCGTCACTTCACAGCGTGGGAATTTGTCCAATGGTTGCATTAAATCTGGCTCACTTACGAGATTGGATGGCATATTGGGATTCCAACGCTAAAGTGTATGTGGAGGAACTTTCCAAAGCATTTCCTTGTCTGAGATCATTATCGATAAATGGAAACGATTCCGTTTTGAAAAATATTTACAAGAAAATGCCAATGCTGGAAAACTTAACGATACATGGACCTATTACTGATGAAGGGATCACAGGAATACCTCTTGACATTTGTCAACGTATGCACAGTGAACAAGACTATGGTTTAATTGATTCTGATGACTTGGATCAACTAGAATTTGTGGGTGATTTGAAACGTGAGGGCTTATTAATTATTATTAGGAAACATAAAATCTAACTTTGTTATATTATTGTACTAATTGTTGTATCATTCCAATTTGTCTAAAGGTCTTAGAAAACTCACCATTGCATCAATGGGGAATAGATCTTTGCTGACAGAAGTTTCCGTGTTTCTGGGGTTTGTATGTTGCATTGACCTGATAAACCTGGAAGTTGGGAACCGTGAGGTAAACTTGAATTGGAACCAATAGCACATCAAACTAAATCTAATATGCTCCCAATATGTAAAGGTTTTCTTTTCCTCGTTTAGTTGGTGGACCTTTGGAAAGAAGAGATAAAACGACTGAAAGGGAACTCCCCGAGTTCATGACATTTGTGGAGTACTACGGTAGAGCGATTATCCCGTATAAAATTTAAGGATTTGTTTCTGTTTGATTTTCTCATTGCCTATATAATTTTTATTTATGCGTTGATATGCATTTATATGCTGTGATTGTAGTATACCAATGTACTTATCTTTCTTGAAAAGTTTATTAATTTCAAAATTATGTCCTGACGTGTGCTTTATTGGATTTCTAGTCATAATTCCATGAATTCCATGTTTAAAAATTAATTACGTAGTTTGTTTTCCCGTCCGTCCACATGCATGTTTCGTCAACATAATATTAGGCATTCCATTATTTGCCAATGCCAACTATAGTAGTATTGAACTTGAAGGCGGGCGATGCGGTGATGTAACCTTATTAGCTATCCTTCTGAGTGTAGGCTAAGACACTGCAGTGATTTCAAGAATTAAACGCATTGTTTTAAAACTACGATGTCTTATTTTGTACATAGTATATACATACGGAAGTGGAAACTATGAATTCAAATTGTATACCTAGCTAAATATTTATACTAAAAAGAAGTACGTTTATAATGATTCACATTCTAACCTTCTAAGTCAATAATAAAATGTCTTGTTTATAATATTATAATAGTAATTTATAGGAGTTCCATTTTTTCTTGTTCATTATCATAAAACTTTTTATTTTGAGGGTAATTTTGTACGTAAGTTATAGAAAATAATATAACCAAAAGTTGTGGAAAATAAGGTATGCTAATTAATTATAGAATTTGTATGTATACAGTTCTTGTTAGGCATTACATTGCACATCATTTTATTTCGACTTGAGTAGCAGCTATAAAAATCAAGGACTATTTATTTAATCATGTCATTGACGTGATCCTTGGAATAACCTAACTAACAGGACAGGATTTTGGTCATTTCGTGAATGTCGAAATGTACATAAAAAACGTGTCGTACATTTGACCACGTTTTTTTACATAAAAAATTAAATACGTATGCATGAACATATCTAAGTACATACTACATTATTTTTCTGTATGACAATATGTCGTTACATGAATGGGAAAATGGATCATCGCGGTTGGAGTTATTCTTAAATATGAACTGTTATGCAAAAACTGAACATGCTTTTGGTTATCTGGTTTCAAAAAATAGTCAAAGGTATTAGTACATTGGAATAGAATTGAATACACGGAATCGTTAAAATGTGTCTCCAACCAAATTCACTGACTGCGTTTCCTAACGGGATAATTGGAAAAGCAGCCAACGCAGTTGTAATAAAAATTTGTGATACGCTCTTAAATTTTTCGTTTTGCTATTCCTGCTTGCACCAGTTCATAAAATTAATGTATTATTTTAAAAAACTATAAAAGAAATAGTCCACACAGTCAATGACACTAATAAGCATAATAATCTTGATTATGAAGTGGGAGTTTCATGTAAAGCATGTTCCGTGTTAAAGTATGTAGATTTAATTACCACACAGTATTATACCAGTACCACTTTTATATCCGTAGTTTGATTTTTTTAAGATATAGCAAAAGATTATATTTTTCTGTACTCACGTTCTTGTCGGAACTGACAGAAAATAGAATAAAGTTAAGACAATAAATACTGTGCCTTGTAAAGTCAATTTTTACAACTCACACACTCTGCGCTTATTCATAGTAGAGTAGAAGCATGCGTGTCGCGTCAGTCGGACCGGCACTTTATCTTCAAAAGTTACTAGCTATGGGTATTATTTTGGCATGCTGACATATCATGTAGGTATATGAATAAAAGTTTCGTGAGTGGGTACCGTTTACGTATTACTTCACTTTTATAGATTCAGAAACCAATGTACCAGTTTTTTGCATTCGGATTATAGATGAATGATTATTCGCCATCCTATACTCACAGTCAGTACAGTATAATCGTACGTTAAAGCATTCATGCACACGTACGGGCGTATTGAAAGTGTACAATTCATCAGACTGATATACAAATCCTTTCGAATCTGTAATTCTGCACAATCTTACCACAAGTTTGCTCCTATTGACTGAACTGAAACCAACATCATCTCACCATTGTAGTAGTAATCATCATCAACGCAGCGCAGCGTGATGCACAGTGCATGCTTAAAGCATGAAGTCAAACACATCATATAACTATCCTAGTATACTATTACATTGAAGAATATGCAATTGAATTCAATACTATTGAAGACAGAGAGATGTTCGTGTGTGTAACAACTCTAACTAACTCTTCTTCTTGACTGCCGGCTCGGCCACAATCACTTTTCTGCTTTGAACGTCACATTTACATTACCACTCCACTTACTTTTATCATCATCATCAAGAGCAGCATCAACAAGCTTACTACAAGTTTTGTTTTTCTGCAGTATTTCTGTGGCACTTGATGATGCTACACAATAGTTTGGCAGCGCTGCGAGGTGTTGAGTTTTTAACGCTCATGTAACTTTCTCAAGAATAGATGTGTGCGCAAAAGCAAGGCTGCCAAAAATTGATTTTTGCTCTTAAGAACTTGCAAACGTGCAAATTGACTTTTCGATTGTATTTCATTAAGAAATAATTAAAGCTAACATTTCACGGGCGGGCATTATGTGAGAAAAAATTATAGAGTAATATAGAGTCGTGATTATTATTATTTTGACAAGATGACATGCGATGGAAAAATCATTCTAAAATAAAGAAGGTCAATTTTTTATTGTTATTGAAAGGACATCATCAGTGTTTAAGTTTGGAAGTCTCTGTAGGTACCGCTGACCTTCTCACGTTGATTTTTTATGGTTATTCTTTGTATCAGTTAGCCATTTGTGTTTTAGTGTGAACACCATATTATAGTGTATAGAGTTCGCTGCTCTCATGAATTGGATTATAATACAACGAGCTTTTTAAATGAACTGCTGAGTTGTGAGCCTGTGATTGTGCAAAATTGAATTACCAATTGTACGATTGTATGCAATGCACAATAAAATACGAGGAGATTGGAAACTTTTTTATTTGCTAAATTGAAGAAAATCATGCCAATGTCTTGCATTGCCCTCTTTGAAGATTGCGTTTGATACTTCTAACACAACGGTGGTAATACACAGAATATAGGAAAAGTAAGTACCTTTTATTGCAACTGGTGATATAAGAGCAATAACCAAAAACTCATAATATTCTCAGCCATCGCCGGTGCCGCACCGGTGTACTCACGTACATTGCTTTGAATCAAATAAAAAAATCCTGTAAGCAAAAGAAGATTTTATTGAATCCTCTTGCATTCATTTCTACAATCATTGCATGCATTTCTTCCTTGCTTAGGATTTAAAACTTACTTGCATATTTAGGATTAAAAACTCAACTCAATCAGCGAAGTTTGCTGTTTATCAGTTATAGTGTAAACCTACCGGAAATACTTGAACATAAAAAATTAACATTGTTCATGTTAGCACACTACGTCAATTCAATGAAGTGTGGTTCATTATAACAGTGATTTGTGTGTCATTATCATCAAGTCTGAATTTATTATTGGGATTGAGAGACCTGTTGGCTCCCAGTGGCCACTTTATCCTTCTTTCTTGTACTTCTTTTGAAAAAGTCGTGCATTTTCGTATAAAATTTTTAATGCGGTTAGTGAAAAAATGACCTGTAGCGATTTCTCCTCTAAGTTGGTTTTGCAGCTACTCAAATCGTTTATCAAGTAATGTGACATTCGTAAGTACTCCTGGTTTTATTACATAGTTGCAACATTTTCCTTAGTAAATACTTTATTTAAGCGTGTTTGATCAAGGAGTGACGGGCAGCTACTGTTGACGCATGAAAAGAGCCTGTCTTTCAGCTAAATTATAAGCCAATATTATATGACTGTATAGTTACTACGTTCTAATATTGTATCTGCCGGCCGGTGAAAGATAAATATGAATTCTCTATTTTAGGTAGGATATAATAATGCAATGTATGCAAAAAAAGTTACGATATTAGAAGGCATAAAATGGCAGTCTGTAGTGAAAAGTTTTCACTGAAAACAATAGAATTCGAAATTACAGTTGGTAGCCTAGCCGGTACCGGTTTATCGCCTGAGAGCTGGGCACGATTTTGGCTACAAATAAACACAGTATGCATATTTAATCGGAATTAGACCAATTTTGAAATGAAGTCTCATTGGCCACGAGCGTGCATAAAAGGTACCCTGCTGATTTAGCCAAACTCCTGGAATGTTGAACGGAGAAAGAATTTAAAAAAATATTCTTGTTTATTTTTAAAGCAAATACATGCCAAAAAGATGTTAATAATTTGGGGGCTCAAATACCCATTGTGGAATGGAGAAACGGAATTCTTCTTTTAATGACGGGGATCATAATTATGAATTGTATGTTTTGCAAAATGTAGATCCATGAAACAAGCAAAGTTATCAAACAGTGTAGGTTTGTATATATTTCAGAAATAAAATGCATTCCTATTGATGCATGATTTTAGAATACACAGAGAGCCGAGTTATATACCGTGATGTATTTGCATCTATTAAATGCGCGTTAGCAAATATACGATTAGTCTGACTAGTCCTCAAACAATTGCAACTGCCTAGTGCCAACTGTTGTCAGGCCCAATGTTGAATGCAGAGTCTAGACTTTCTTTGCAAATGCGGAAGCTTTTCGCGGATTGTATGCTTATAGTGTCTACGATTAGTCATTCATTAGTACCATTCCTCATGGCTAGCGAAATTAAAGTAGATCAATGGATGAAGATGGAAGTACGGAACGTGTACGCATATAACATGCAGTGATTTGTTTGTGCATACGCTTTACCCGTTTCATCAACACTATTACTAAAATGTAAACAACATACACTACTGATTTGCTAAACTGTGGAGACAAACGGACATGATCACCATTTTATGATTCTATCACATGTATGTATTAAGTAGGTAGTTCACATTAAAACTTTGTAAAGGAACCTCATCTTC
>JAHZMV010002533.1:0-11257 GCA_027743765.1 Coecobrya sp. COE2 | reverse complement strand
CAACGTGTTATAGGTATCCATTGATAAAAACATGTTGTCATACTGTCAATACGACGACTAGTTTATCGTTGTGTATCTTGTTACAAGTGACAAATAATTTTTATTTAAGTTCAGAGCTATTCGGACTGCATGTTTTCATTAAAACAAACTTTGTTGAACTTTTCCAACCTTTCAGATTGACAAACTTGATTTTTTTAGAACTGAATAGATTTATAATATAATATGAGTAAAATGTACTTAAATACGTATTCAAGGCTATGATGTTGTTGACTTTGATTGATCCGTTGAGTTAGTTTTTTGGGATTTTTATCAATCTCATATCATTATTAATTTTGTTGCAAATATGACCACTTGTAATTTTTCCTGCAATTATTTGCGACGTTTTTGCAAGCTATTGCTATTGTGTTGAAAACACAATAGGGCTCAATATTGTTCTTGGTTATCTTTTCCCAAAAATCCTGTCAATCATTTGCCTTAGCACACGTAGATTTTCGGATCCAGCTGGGTTAAAAGCCAGCTTTGTCAAGTGAATAGTCACAGTTATTTCAAAGCCTCAACTCAAACAAGGTTACTGTCTAAGCAGAAAAAAATTAGAATTTCTTGACTAAAGTTTTCTAGTCAGCTTGGTTTACAACATGGGTAGCTTAGAAGTTGAAACACCAACGAAAGTCCCAAATATGGACATCTCTGATATTAACGACAAAGAAGAAAAAGTGTCAAAGGACACGCCCGAAATCTCTACCAAGTACGTACCCCAAGACGCCAAGGACATTTACAGAAATGTTGTTGAGAAATCTCCCTACATTGCCGGTGACGAAAATGCTCTAGTCCCCACGGAAGAAATCCAGTGGCTGGACCTTTCAAAAATCCAAGAGGGAATGACCTTTTTCCAAGAATATTTTGCCCAGTATGCAATCATCGCTGTTTTGGGAATGATCACTGTATCCCTCGCAGTCAAACGTATTTCCACAGTGATCTTCCGCGCAGAAGGTGAACTCAGCCCACAACTATTTTTCAGACGTTTTTTCAACAAGCTTATGGGCGTGCAGAAATTTTTCAACGTTCTTCTCACCCCCGACGAAGCTCGGAAACAATTTTACCGTGTTCGAAAACTCCACGCTTTAGCTGCTGGTCGGCATAAGAAAATTGGAGACGGAGCTCCACTTCCGGAAGTTCTAGTCTGGAGCGAAGAACCATGGATGGGGGAACTTGCGACAGCCGTAAGAAAGGATATGGAACAAATCCCCACAAACCCGGAAACAAACAAATGTCTACCCCATCTATCCTACAGCATCCAAACGGCCATTAGTCAATTTGATCTGGTTTATCTAACCGCCAGTTTCTTTGGCCCAGTTTGGCTCAGACCTGACCTGTATGGACTGACTGGACACGATGATCCAACACTGAAGGCTTTTGTTCACGTGTGGGCGGTTATTGCGAGATTGCTTGGCGTTCGGGACGAATTTAACATTTATATTGAACAGGATGAAGCCACCATTAACCGCATCGTTAACGAGGTTTATGTGACCAGTGTGAAGGACATGGATGCTGTGATGGTCCATTTGCAAGGGGTAACTTGTACGGGAGTCAGAGAATATATTCCACTGTTTACACAGAGATCCGCTATCTGCTTGGCAATTGAAATGTTGGGATGCGAGAGGACGGACAGTGTATGGCAAGTGATGAGTCGGACAGATAAACTTTATTACTGGTTTTTGAAAACTATTTTTTGGCTGACGGCCAATGTTAGAATAATTAGATTGCTGCTAAATATGGCATTTTCGTCCTTTCTCAAGTACACCAATGAAAAGGTTATTGTCGAAGCTAGGAAGGAAGCAGCAGGGAAAATTGTTTTGTAAATATCTTAATATTAATTTAATTTACCAGTAATTATTTAATAAAATATCGTCGTCGTTATCGCAATTTATATTCACTTTATATTGGCATCGTTTATTTGTATCATTATCATTTTTATAGGAATTCACTCAGGCAATCAAGCATTTCCATATTTTAGAAAATAGAACATTTTGAGTAAAAAATATTAGTTTTTTGTACTATCCATACTAGAGCATTAGTACCATTTAATTGATTACCAGATCTCAAGTTCAATGATTTTGTATTGCTCTGATGCAGATCAAGTTCATTAATAAAATAATGCGACGATTGGACTGACATAAGCATAATTTTTGCCATTATCATCACATCATCAATCATAACGGTCCATTTATATGTGTACTTTGGCATGACTGAGCAACAAACAGTCTGTGATCAGGCGCAAATATTGCACTCGGTGGCACCAATAATTTGGTCTATGCGACTAAAGTTATGATGTTTTCTCAGCATATTTAAATGTAAATAGTATTAAAAATTATTTTAAAATTTTCGTCGTTGATAACTTTTGAATTAACTATATGGAATCAAAGCAATATAAAACGCGTATCTGAATGAAAACGATACCATCATTTTTAACCTATGAGTTCAGACTGATGATCATATACAATGATCTACTTTACGTGTACATAAGTATGTACTTACTTACATGAATTAACCATCATTATGAATATATGGTGATAAAAGGCACACAAATAGGGCTAATTTTTAATTGCAAAGTGTTATTTATTTTTATTTACGATGATGCTTATCATCATCCTCATATTATATAGCTTACCACAAAACTACGAAAATCATGCCAATCACTACACTTGAGTGGGCCAAGCTAAGTATAGGTGTTATATAGCTTTTTAGCACGTCCCTTTTGTGCTTCCAGCATACTTGAAACCAACAAAAAATTAATGAATGTTTCTTGTAGCAGAATCTCGGTCATGCAAAGCCCGATATTGAATACCTATGTTATATATAGCTGCCCTCCCAAGCAATACTCAATTCATAGCAACTGATAACTTGGTGTTGCAAAACTAACAATATAAGTCATTATTTTCAAAACGGAGTTTTTAAAATTCAATTGCACAAGGTCAGAAATTATAACGCATTTATTGATAATAACATTGAATTAACCAAAATAAAATAGTACCATATTCCCGTCCATTGTAAAATTACATAATTATTAAAGCTGTATATATATTTGCATCAATGCACTATGAACACACATATTATGACAATACCATGTTCCATTGTATGTAAATAAGACATTATTTTTTACTCAGAGAGTTAGATAATGGATGCCATGGCGCCTACAAATTTAAAAAAAATTGAATAATCTTCATTTTCACTTTTTATTACCAGAAACAGGATTCAGTTTGATGACTCGGATAATTACCCGGATAGATAGAATACAAAATCTAGTGTATGCCATTTTTTCACAAAATTCTCTCTGTTCAGAAGATGAATGAAAAAATTCTTAAATAAAATACACATGTTTGATTCATCTTAATAATTGCATAGTGCATGCACTGACGATTTATATTTCAGACGCCCACAACTATTAAAATCAAGTTTTAGGTGAGAACATTTACTGTGCACAGTTTTACTTGTATTTCATGCTTGGGTCTATATTTTTCATAAAAATAACTAGATTGCTGTGCTGTTGTACAAAAGAAGATTGAATACACGAATTTGCTGCCTTGTATTTCCTACAGGTTTGCATGCAAACAAATAAGACAGTAAATGATCGCTGTACAGTGCATAATATGATCAATTAAATCCCTTACAATTAAATAATCATAAAAAGTATTAACAATAATAATCATCTGTATCACTGTACTATGTACTGTTCCATATTGGTTCGTGTAATTACTTCCAATTGTCATTGCCACGTCATATATTTTTTAAATTGGTTTGTCCTGATAGCTTATTTTTTTACAGACAAAAAATGGTGAGAGTTGTGCCATTTTCCTTGGTGCCATAGTTTTAGCTAAGTAGTAATTAAGAATGTTTTATCTTGATAGCTCCGTAGGAAAACTAGTTTTTTTCTGTGGTATGGCCATTGGTATTCACCAGGAAGCAAAAATGCAGCAAACGGATGACTGCGCGACTGGCACTATAACACTGATAACCCGCACAAAAATTATGCGGTAATTATTTTCTCGTGCAGAAAATCGAGGTTAGATATTTGTTATAAAAATACAAAAGTCGTAATTCAAAATATTGCATGTAACTTTACTGACATAGTTTCCTTAATGCAATTAATAATATTTTAAAAAGCTTCTAATTGCGTTCCAGGTGCAATAATAAATATTCCTGTTTGATGATTTAGAGCATCAGACGTTGGAACGTATTCCATGTGCAAAGAAGCATCTGCAAAATAAATGGAGTCCTTATCAACATTAGTTCACCTGATCATTACAAGTTCATCCCTAGTATTATTTTAAGCTTGTGGAATATTTTGCTGGGGGAAAATGAAACCGAAGTCAGTTTTCGTAAATTTTGATGGGCTGGTGTTGGCACTAGTTGCAGGTAAACCAGGTATTTAAAATTTAAGCATTTATTCTATTTTCAGTAGCTTTATTAAAATTTATATTTTTCAGTGTCAAGAGTGCAAGCATGCACGTACTACAATTCCTATACCATGGATAGCTGTCCTGCTCGCCAGCCAGTTTCAACAACTTTGGTCCAAAACAAAGCTACTTCGCAGTACACTCAACTATGCTGTCCTGCAGAACCTAAATCAGATAGTAAGTGAGGCATATAATATATAAAAATATTTCGAAATATAATTTGTATGACCAAATACAGTATACAATACAATATAAATATTGTTTGTTGCTTTACAGTCACCTACTTCCAAGAAAATGCGGATGCATGTCGTCAAACAAAATGTGTTTCCAAGGCAACCGCTGAAAATACTCCAGATCTTTGCAGCACCGATGCCATGGAAACCCGAGTTTTTATTGATGGCACGGAAATCACTATGGTGGAATCTGTACGAGATGAGTGCAAAGGCGTTGGCGATAACGAAAATGAAATTGGAGTGATTGGACTCTGCTGCAGGAAGGGCTCCATGGATGACTACTTTACAACTTTGTATGGCGCTGAGACAAAGGAATTCCCCCATTTTGCTCGAGTGGGTAATTATGGCTGTGGCGGAACAATTTATAACGAGCAGTGGATCATCACCGCAGCCCATTGTGTTGTTAACGAGCAGCACAGAGTTTTTGACAGGAATTTGGATACTCAGCTTGACTATGAGAATAACGTTGCCCAAGTAAGGCTTAACATAAACGTTCGCGATGTAAAGTCAGAGGACACCTATAACGTGACGGAAATCCATGTTCATCCCCAATCCAGTTTTCTTAAAGAGGGAACCGAGGGTCAGAGCTATTACGATATAGCTTTATTGAAACTTGACAAGAAAATTAAATTTGGAAAAAATGTCAAGGCTGTAAGAATAGCAGAGCCGGGATTTGATCCTTTAAGTAAGCAACAAAAATATATTTTAAATTAGAATATCTAAAAAAATTACTAAACCGAGTCTATATCCACAGAATACGGTGAGCATGTTCTAGTGGCCGGATTTGGATTCACGGACACACGCCGTCAGTCTATGAAAAGACAAAAGGCTAATTTACTTTTGCATGAAAAAAGTAAAATATATTTCCTTCCTGAGGAACATGACCAGCTTTTATTTGCTGGTGGAATGCTCAACGGTGTTGTGAGTCCTGAAGTTGGAAAGGGGGATTCCGGAGGTCCTCTGCTCTGCCGCGACAAAAATGGTTTGGCCACCCTCTGTGGGGTTGTCAGTTTCATTCCATTTCCCACAGTAGCTTGCTTAGATAGTTTGACAGAGGAAGAATGTCAGACAAGCGTATTTGTCGACGTTCAGTTTTTTAATCAGTGGATTAATGAGATTGCTGGTGGACAGGAAAATGCACAGTTGGAACAAGAGCCACTGTATGGGAAGGAAGTCGGCAAAACGGAATATCCGGGACATGTTCATATAACAACAAATTCGGGGGATCATTGCGGGGGAACTTTGGTCGATGAAGATGTTGTATTGACTGCGTCTTCTTGTGTGGTCGACGAGAATGGGAAACAACACAATAAAATTGATGTTGTGGTTGGCGTGACAGATTTGAAGGATGGGAGTAGCGCAGAGAAAATACCAGTAAAAGTTGTAGCGTTGTTGGATGGATTTGAAAAGGTGAATAGACCCCAGTGGGGTGGAGGTATGAGGAAGAAGCGGGTGGTGAGCTTGATTTTGGAAAAATGGCAGAGTGGTTCATTGGATAAAAGCAAAATAATGAAGGATCCCTACTTTAAGAATAATTTGGCGTTGGTCAAGTTGGCCAAGAAAACTGGGGTAATGGGAGTTAAGGTAGCGAGTCAAATGGCAAAAACGGGAGATATGGCAATGGAAGTTGCTTATCCGTTGAAACCGTCGGGTACAGCAGCAAATGGAAGGTTGCCGTTGCAAAAGAGACAGTTTAAGATTTTGGATCAGAATGATTGTCAGTGGAGAATGGATAAATTGGAGCCGATTGGTTATAATGTGAAATTGGATAATAATGTGGTTTGTGGGGTGGAGCATTTTTCAGGTGGGAGCATGTGTGATAGGGAGTTGGGAGGGGGATTGTATTGCAAGGGGGAGGATGGAAGGAATAATGTGCTTTGTGGGGTACAAATATCCCGACTTTGTGAGTTTAATATTCCTAATGAGTTTATAGATGTGGCTAACATGAAATATTGGATCGATGGTGGCTTGGATTCATTAAAAAGGATGTAAGATGAATTGTCGAAAAGGTTAGGTTTTGTCAGTATTAAGAGAAATAAAACTGTAAATAAATTAACATTTTTAAAGAAATTATTTGACGTTTTTGACATTACAATATTGATATGATTATTAAGGTAGGTTACTAATATGTAGTATTTTCTAATATCAAAATTGTTCAAATTTTTGAAAGATGCATGTAAAATTGGAAGCATTTATATCACAAACAATATAGCTTTTAATTTAGTGAATAAATTCCGTAGGCATAATTATTTTTTGTACCAAATTTGAGTAATGTTCATAAAGCCAAGTATAGGACCCTTTAAATCTCATTGTCGGTGATAACAATTTATTATGCTGTTGTGGTAAAACGAATACCTATTCCATGGAAAATTCTTGCAGTGTTTGTTCAGTATAAAAATTAAAAATATTGGAACAAACGAATGTCCCACCCTATTTTTTGCAATGACTCCTTATCCAGACCGAACTTTTTTCAATATACCTATGTAGCTAGTATGTATACTGCGTAACAACTTATCTGAGTGATTTCTGACGCCAAATTCTTTATGTGCCTTTTCGTTCAGGAAAAATTTCAAAATTTATTTGTATTTTCCATTCTGATAATGTTGTGGTTGACGCAGCATTTCTGACGGTGGTATCAGGAACCTAACCTGGTATACTGGTAAATGTCACCACTTGCTGCATATTATTATAATTCCAAAAATAGTGATATCACGACGTCAAGTTATAACCTTCCGAGGACATGGATAAAAGTGCAAGTATTTCGCTATATAGTATTTATCTGATTGTTATTGGATCTTGCTGCCGCCTTTTTGATTTGCATTACATATTTCATTGTCGTGTCAGCGTTGATGAAGTCTAAACCTGGACGCAAATTGTACGTACGTAAGTAAAGAAATTAAAATCGATCCTGGATTAAAGCAGATTGCGACAATTTTAATTTCGATTATAGATATATTTATGACTGCTTATCGTAATGATATGAAGACCCGCCTCAACAAAATCATTGACGATCACACCCAATCTAAACATGTTATCAGTTAATACATGACGTTGAACAATGACGAGGGATGCGGTATGATGCTCATATAGATAAGCGTCATTACACCGACCGTCAAGCTTATCATTTCATTGATTCTTTTCATTGAAAATTCATAGATGTAAAATATTTAACCGGCTAAATATATAAAAGCGACCCGATTGAGACTTCAAACCAACATTCCCACAACAAGAGATCTCAACTCAACAACAAAATTTGAGTTCAAAAAATTATAAATTTACATTTCATCCATTTGTGAACAAAGAAAGGTTTTAAAAATGAAACAATTCAACAGTTTGAATTTAATTGCCATTCTTCTGGCTGGGTACATTGTTTTGCCAGCAACCCAAGCACTGAACAATGAAGACGATGGCGACTGGCAAACGTGTGCGGATGGGTCGGATTTGTTTGTAAGTTTAAAATAAAACAATACAAAATGTTAAACCAACCCTATCTTAAGACTAAACATTCCTGAAATATAATATCAAATTTACCAATTTAGGACCCACCAGAATGCCCTGATGTAGATCCAACTCTTCCAGTTTATTTCCCATTTCCATACGATTGTACGCAATATTATGAATGTACCAAGTAAGCTTTACATAACCATAATCGACAATACACTTTGCCTGCATTTTTTATGAAATGCAAACTTACATATGAATTTGTTGTCCAGTAATATTGCTCGCTGTATCAAGTGTGCACCTGGAACAGTATGGGATCAGGCAAATACCATTTGTAACCACCCTGGTGCTGTGAATTGTACTATTATAACTACCTCTGTTACTACGTCTTCTGAAGACCCCATTAATTGGATTTGTCCTGAAGGTTACCTTGGTCTCATGAGGCATCCTTTCGATTGCAGTTTCTTTTATATTTGCGATCCAGCCAGACGACCTTGTCTGTTTGAATGCCAAGCCGGGTTATATTTCAATCCCGTAAGTGACTCTAAGTTTAAATCCAATCACGTTACATTTTCGAAATTTGCATGAATATATTTTTATTCTCTAGCTAATTGGAGCTTGTGACCATAAATACAACGTTCCTGACTGCGTTGGAGGAACTCCACCACTACCAACCGGTGTCCCATCAAAAACCGCTGGAAGCTCTTTAAACTATAGAAATGTAAACCGCCACAATGTAGCGCAAAATGTGCAATTTGTAGCAAATTTATTGAGAAATGGGAAAATGGCCGGACAAGATAGTGATCCATGCCAAGCTATTGCAAGATCTATTAGTGCGTAGTGTATAAACATTTTAATTATTTAATTTAGTTAGAAAAGTATTTTTTATAAATGGAACTTTGAATAATAAAACTGTTTTCATAGATTTCTTTAATTAACTAGTGGTCTTTAGGTTAAGTATATTTTGCATCTCACAAAATTTTGTTGTTTTCACTGTACTTCTTAAAACATCTATTTGACATCTTGACTATATGACTTGACTTGACTTGGCTTCGAAACAGAGTGTGCCGAAAATTCTAAATGACAAAATCGTGAGAAAATGCATTAAACGATTACTTTCAACCAAATGCGGAAGATAGGTGCTCATGTTCAACTTGTTTGTTCTAGGTGGCTGGATAATTGCTGAATCGGTAGACTTAGAAAAGAGGAGCAACGGCGGACTATGTGTATGTATGCAATTTGGCCAGGAATCATGACATAAATAGTCGATGGCCCAATCGATTCAACGCAATATTGGCTACGGCGGACTAACGTTAGTTGGAATTAAATTATTGTTACATAGGGAAGATTTACACATTTCACCGTTGTTACTCTGCATTTTATTCTTATGGCAAAATGTGGAACCACAAGCTTAGCTATTGTAGATGTGCAAANCGGTAGACTTGGAAAAGAGGAGCAACGGCGGACTATGTGTATGTATGCAATTTGGCCAGGAATCATGACATAAATAGTCGATGGCCCAATCGATTCAACGCAATATTGGCTACGGCGGACTAACGTTAGTTGGAATTAAATTATTGTTACATAGGGAAGATTTACACATTTCACCGTTGTTACTCTGCATTTTATTCTTATGGCAAAATGTGGAACCACAAGCTTAGCTATTGTAGATGTGCAAAAGAGGCAATCTGAATCTGATTTTGTTTTGTAAAATTATTAACTAATTTTACTGAAGTAAACTTGAGTTTTGTAAATCATCATGAGCGTGAGTGTTGACTGAAATGTGTGAAATAAGCAAAGAATAATAAAATTGTATTTGGTGTTATCTAAACCATATTATGTACGGTATTGTTATAAAATTAAATGACTTTAATTATTGGTTTACAAAAACACTGGAATACCATAATTATTATTAATTGGGTTGTAATTATTAATAAAAAAGTATAAATAAAACTATAGCCCATGTTAATTTTTTCAAGTGTCAAAACTACCATAATTTTTCATTCCGTTATTTTCAAGTTCAACATATAAAAAGTAGTAATTGACTAATACTCAATATGCATGTTCGGTAAAATAATAAAATATTAATAATAAAATGTTGACCTTAAAAGGAGTTAGCCAATTAAACATTAATTGGTATTTTTAAACATATGTATATCATGGTTTGGGAAGACTTGAGATAGGCGAAGGTTAGACATTAGGCGTAAAAGTATTCAGAGAATTTCTAACGTAATTGTTAGGGTACGATTAGAATAGCCAAAAATGATTTTTTCCAGATTTAATTTATCTTACAACAATACCTGTAGCAGCACACCTATCCGAGTAATTCTTGTGACCAAGATTATATGATTGAGGTTAAATTGCCGAATTGATTTATATTTTTCCGTTGTGACGATATTGTCCTTGACGCAAAAGTCTTGACGGTAGTTCTAAAGTGGTCAGTAATAAAGGTTAATGTTGCCACTTGCTAACATGTTAAATATAAAAATTATGGGTTATCCTGATATAAAGGTACAACTTTCCAAGTCCGAAGATAAAAGTGTTGGAATTTCATGTAGATTTCATTCGAATGCATTTTATATATTTACTTCCGCCTTTTTCATTTCCAGTACATATTTCAATACCGAATCTGCGTTAATACAACGCAAATGTGTACGCAAACTGTTTAGTACGCGCAGGTAAATAAATTAAAAATCGATCCGGGATTAAATTAAAGTGCGTCATTTTTAATTGGTCTAATGGATGTATTTATGGGTGTGTTCGTAATCGTAATGATATGACGACCCACCTCTCCCAAACCATTGACGACCAGAAGGAATGTAAATATAGTGTGTTATCAATGACAGTTTATACATGATGAACAATGACGAGGGATAAGCCATGACCCAATCAACATTTAGAACTGGTCCGTACGCGACAATCAAGCTACTTTTAGACGCGGTGAAACCGCGACTTTGGCCACTTAACCAGGCTCGGTCCACACGCTACGCATAGCGGGTGGTACGCATACCACACATAACACTGTAGTGGACTTGCCACCAATTTCCCATCTTGATGCCGTATGAAAATAACACTATGAAAATATGCGAGCCAGATGCTTTCGATAAATAAAAACCATTCTCAGTTATA